>SJYC01073320.1:0-29489 GCA_006408675.1 Madoqua kirkii
TGAGACAGGCGGAGGCCGCAGTCAGGTGATTTTTCCGCGAGGGCGGTTTCTGAGAGTGTGGGAAGTCAAGGTTTCGCTCATGCCCTCTGCTCTAGACAGTGGGACGATGTTCTCGAGCCAGATCCGCTGCTTTCCCAGAGGTCATCCCCAACGGTTTAGAAACCCCCTTGGTCTCCCTGTATCATATTGCCTTGTATGAATCGGTTCTCCTGGAGTGAACAGGTGTGCTGCTGCTGCTGCGAAGTCGCTGGAGTCGTGTCCGACTCTGTGCAGCCCCATAGACGGCAGCTCGCCAGGCTCCCCCATCCTTGAGATTCTCCAGGCAAGAGCACTGGAGTGGGTTGCCATTTCCTTTCTTCCTGTGCTATTTGCAAGATGCCCCAAGGTTTCCTGTTTTCCTGAGAGTATTATAGACAAGGCATGAAGGCAGTACTTTCCTCAAACCTTGGCGCTCAGGGTAAGCCCTAGTGTGCTTGTGGCAGTGTAGCATGGGTGCCCCAGGAACCCTGGAGAGTTTCTGAGGAGGAAGTCTGTGTGTCATGGGTGAGAATGTGCATGACTACGAGGTGGCCACCTCTTGCTGGGGAAGAGACCACACGCATGGAGGACACCTACTCGGCTTAAAGTCAAGGTCTACATTTGCCAGAGGAAAACATTGCTGTTTTTCGAATCAGAGGGTAAAGAAAAAGTATATTGAAAGAGGCAAAGGTGGTCAGCTTTTACTGTGCCTTCACTGATGTGTGTGTGTGTGTGTGTGTGTGTGTGTGTGTGTGTGTGTGTATGTTTTAGTGTGGAGGCTGTGGGGCAGGTGGCACCCTCTGGGAAATTGTAACATGAAGGATTTCTGTTAATGTGACTCCTCTTTTGAGAGGATATGTTCGAGAATATCAACATTGTCTCCTCACTCTCCATTGCATGTTGCACAATGAGTCTGACATCTCTCTGAAGAAGTCGTGAAGACAACTACCTGTCATTTTCCAGCAGTTACAGTACGGTTGTTGTTGTTTTGTCATATGATTTCAGTTTCGATGCCTGAGGAAGGAACGGCAATCACACCCATCGAGCAGCAGAGAAGAAGCAGGGACGCCTGGCGTGCTGCAGTGTGGGAGGGTTCGCACAGAGTCGGACACGACTGGGCGAGTGAACGGCAAAAGACGTATAGCAGCTGATGATCAGATGGAAGTGACTGTCTCAAGACGCCAGATAAAGACTTTGAAGGCTTCGCACTGCACTCGGACATGCCGATGCCCAAGCGTGGCTGGGAGTCGCGATGCGGAGAGAGTTGGCAGCTGTTGGGCATCCTGGCCTGTGCCCGTCCTGGCAGATCTAGGTCTTCTCTGTGGCCAAGCTGAGCCAGGGCCGTATGCAGCCACCAGTGCTCCGTGGCAGGTGGAGGTATGCCTCTTTGCCTCTTGGGAAGATGGTAAGTGCACCGAGCGTGCCAGCCATGAAGGGTGTGGCAAGAGCAGTTGCCGAAGGGGTGACATGCCCCGCATTATTTGCAGGGTTGTGAACCTTGCAAGCAAGAGCTCAGCTGCCTCATCGCAGAGGTGGACCCCAGACTCCCCTCCTGCTCTAAAGCCAGGTGCTCCTTTCTGTTGCCTAGGAGCAGCCCGTGAAGGGTTCTTAGGTTGTGGATACAGCTTGTCACGGGCAGCCGTGTTCTGTAGCTGCCTGGGAGGGAGAATGCCTGTGTCCAGCCCTGGTGGATCTAGAGAATTCGAAGTGGCAACGGAGTTGGCCAGGAAAGATTTATTTATTAATATAGAAGTGTTAGGTAGGTAGAATAGGGAAATGGAGTCCAAAATGGCGGTGGCCAAAAGACAAGGAAGGGAAAAGCCTGCGAAAGTAGAACAAAAGAAGGTCCGAGGACCAGAGTGAAGACTTCAGGTAGAACAGCACTCCTGGCTAAGCCCAATTTGCATAGGGTGGGCCCAGGTGGAAGAAAACATATAAAAGGAAGAGCCAAAGCATGCTCTGTCTCTCTCTCCTGCGTGTGTGCACACACTCTTTGTCTCCCCCTCTCTCTCTTTCTCTCCTGCATGCGTGTGCTCTTTCTCTCTCTCCCATTTTCCTGCTATCTTCTAAATAACATAGAGCTGTAACACTGATTTGCCTAAGAGCTGTAACACGGTTTGTCCAAGACCTGAGAGCTGTGACGCACCGAGGGCTCTAATGTCCGTTGCTCCAAATCTTTGTTATGATGAGACAAAGAACCGGGGAACTCGCTTGACATCTATGGTGCCGTGACTTGGATGTAACCTGGCTGAAACAACCTCCACGCAGAAGAGGCCAGGCACAGCAGGAGCCCAACTCAGCAAAGCTCCCACGGTAGAGGCGGAACGTGAAGAAAATCCAGCGCAGGGGAAGGCCCATCATGCTGGAAACCAGGACAGCGAAACACAAACTCAGCAGAAAGCTCACGTGGCCCAGTCTCAGATCCCAGAAGACCTCCGGTTAAGGTAAGAGGTCCTCGCTGGAAGGACATGCTTAACAAAATCTTAATTCCTTTACAGTCTCTCATTTCTTGTTTCCTCGAACCTCCTGCAAACAGGCGGGCGGCAGGGGGCACAATTGAAGGACTCTGGAGAGGCTACTTCTCAGCATGTCCCGAAGGTGCTATCTGCTGAGCCCCAGTAGCTGTTACACGAGCCAGTGGGGGTTCTTCTGTCCTTTCTCTTCTCCGTGCCAAGGATCAGACCAATGAAATTGTGAGCAATGGTCAGATATTTAGCAAATTTTCCAGTGGGCTATGAAGGGGACTCCTTGGCACATTTTTCCCACTGCTTTTTTCCTCCTGTCCTTCAGCTCTCTTCTGGGACTCAACTTAGGTCAAAACTAATGAAACTCAGGCCCTGATGTCTCATTGCAAAAATTCACTGAGAGTACAAAGCGATTAAGAGGTAGATTTGATAGGATTCAGAGGGAAGCCACTTTTCAGGATATGAACCATTGCCAGGGGCAAGGGCTGGGGCCATGGAATTAGGCCTGGCTAGGTTTTGTGGAATTCATATGCTAATGAGTGGGAGGATCATCCCTACCATTGGAACCACCCACTCCCTCTTTTGCCTTGGAGCTGTCCTGCCACCTCTGGGTGTGTCTGTTGGTTTATAGATTGGGGATTAAGTACTTGAATTTTACTTTTCATCTTGGACCCAATTGGTTTTAATTGGTTTACATTATACCCTTGTGCTGTGTCATTCTTTCAAAAGTTGTGCTCTTCCCCCTTCCCTCCTATTTGATGCTCTTTGCCTGAGCCTCATCCAGACCCACAAAGTTGCCTCTACAATCTTCGGGAGAGACAACCAGAAAATAGCTGGCCTTGGGAGGGAAATACTCTATAATATCCAACCCCTTAATCCTACCCAGTACTGGTTACACTGGAGATCTTGGGGATGCCCAAACTCCAGTCTGGGGATCCCAGGAGGTCATCACACCTTGACCTGCCTAGGAATCAGGTCCTCGAGAGGTTGTCATGCCTCAACCTGCTCGGGGATCCATTAGTTCCGGGGGTCCCAGGAGGTCATCATGCCTTGACCTGGCTAGGGATCTGGTCCTTGACAGGTTGTCATGCCTCAACCTGTTCGGGGATCCGCTAGTCCCGGGGGTCCCAGGAGGTCATCATGCCTTGACCTGCCTAGGGATCTGGTCCTCGAAAGGTTGTACCATTGCCAAGGGCAAGTGCTGGGGTCTTGGAATTAGGCCTGGCTAGGTTTTGTGAAGGTTTTGTGGAATGTATATGCTAATGATGGGAGGATCCCTACCATTGGAGAACCACCTACTCCTCCCTCTTTTGCCTTGGAGCTGTCCTGCCACCTTTGGGTGTGTCTGTTGGTTTATTGATTGGGGATTAAGTACTTGAATTTTACTTTAAATCTTGGACCCAATTGGTTTTAATTGGTTGACATTATCCCCTTGTGCTATGTCATTCTTTCAAAGGTTGTGCTCTGCCCGCTTCCCTCCTGTTTCATGCTCTTTTCCTGAGCCCCATCCAGACCCACAAGGTTGCCTCTACAATCTTTTGGAGAGACAACCAGAAAATAGCTGGCCTTGGATAATATCCAACCCCTTAATCCTACCCAGTACTGGTCACACTGGAGATCTTGGGGACGCCCAAACTCCAGTCCGAGGGTCCCAGGAGGTCGTCACGCCTCGACCTGCCCAGGAACTCAATTCTCGGGAGGCCGTCACGCCTCAGCCTGCCTGGGGATCTGCACCCTGACCCGGGGACGCCTGGCTCTCAGGTTGCAACAGTACTAAGTAGGATGAGCTTACATCATATCTATTCCCATCCATGGTGGGCAAACTAGCAATGAGTTACAAACCCCTTAATTCTACCCAGCACTGGTCACACTGGAGATCTTGGGGATGCCCAAACTCCAGTCCGGGGATACCAGGAGGTCATCACACCTTGACCTGCCTAGGGATCAGGTCCTTGACAGGTTGTCACGCCTCAACCTGCTCTGGGATCCACTAGTTCCGGGGGTCCCAGGAGGCCGTCATGCCTCGACCTGCCCAGGGACTCAATTCTCGGGAGGCCGTCACGCCTCAGCCTGCCTGGGGATCTGCACCCTGACCCAGGGACTCCTGGCTCTCAGGTTGCAACAGTTCTGAGTAGGATAAGCTTCAGAAAGACTCACCCCTAAGGAAGTCCACCCATGGAAACAAAAGGAAGCCTATTATTTGTGGGACTGTGCCCAGTCTCAGCAATAACTCAGGAGCCCAATGAGAACCCCATTGCCTTTCTGAAAAGGCTAAAAGAGGCACTGTAAAAGTTTACCAACCTGGACTTAGACTCTTACGAGGGGCAGGTGATTTTAAAGGACAAATTCCTGTCTCAATGTGCATCAGATATCAGAATTAAGTTACAATAGCAGGACCCTACTGCCTCTTTAGATGAGATGGTCCAGACAGCCACCAATACCTTTTAGAACAGGAGAAGGAGAGAAAGAGAAAAGGCATGCCCAGATGCTGACTGCCCTCCAGAGAAACTCTATGGCAAACCCCGAGTCCTTGAAGGACAAGGCTCGAGACAAGTGCCTGATCTGTAGACAGGTAGGGCGTTGGGCCAAAGAGTGTCCAAACCGTGACAAGTCTCCTAGAATGGCTTGCCACAAGTGCCATCAACTGGGACATTGGGTGGCACTCTGCCCTTGGGACCCAAGAGCCTCAAGGTCAAGCACCAAGCCTACCCTCACGATGGTTCAAGAGGACTGAAGTGGCCTGTTCCAGCCAGCCCGCCTGTCACAGATAACCATCACGGGGCTGGAGCCAAGGGTGCAACTGGATGTGGCAGGTAGGTCCGAAAATTTCCTGGTTGATACAGGGGCTACCTACTCTGTCTTGATCTCCTATTCGGAGCCTTCTCCTCCCAAACCTGTACCATTTTGTACAGGAAAAGCAACTACTAAAAGATTCACCTGAGCACTTCTTTGTTGCTGGGATGGACAAATATTTTCCCACCAGTTTCTGGTGGTCCCTGAGTGTCCTACTCCCTTACTGGGAAGAGATATACTCACTAAACTGGGGACCACCCTTGTGATGGGAAGTTTTTCAGCTCCTAGAGCTCTACAGCTCCTGGTTACTACTGAAGAACCCACTACACCTTCTCCAATAGAGAGGGACCAAAAACTATGGGAGAACAAAATTAACCCCCAGGGGTGGGACCAGGGGATTCCTGGACGGAGCCCACCAAGCTGAACCGGTCATCATTGTCCTCCGAGATCCCACTCGGTTTCCTAACCAGAAACAATACCCTCTCAAAAGAGAGGCTTGGGAGGGACTACAGCCTTTAATAAGTAAATTCCTTGCTTGTGGGCTATTGGTCCCCACCAGTTCACCATGTAACACCCCAATACTCTCAGTAAAGAAAAAAGACGGAACCTGGCGAATGGTTCAAGATCTCCGGATCATAAATGAAGCTGTAGTCCCCCTCCATCCCACAGTACCCAATCCCTATGTAATCTTGGGAGAAATCCCACCCAGTGCCAAGTGGTTTACAGTCTTGGATCTCAAAGATGCATTTTTTTGCATACCACTGGCTAAAGAATCCCAATATCTTTTTGCCTTTGAGTGGGAGGCCCCAGGAGAAAAACACCAACAGATGACTTGGACAGTATTACCTCAGGGGTTCAGAGATAGCCCCCACCTGTTTGGACAGGCCCTTAGCCAGGATCTCCTAGATCTGGACCTGGGACCTAATGGGAAAATATTACAATATGTAGATGACCTACTAATCTGCTCTCCAGATGAGAAAAGTGCCCAACAACATGCAATTCAGGTTCTAAACTTCTTGGCAGAAAGAGGATATAAGGTCTCCCGTGCTAAGGCACAGATGGTCGAGACAAAGGTTACTTACCTGGGAGTTCAGATTACACACGGGTACAGGAGGCTGTCCTCTGATCGGGTACAAGGAATCCTCCAGTTGCCCTCCCCCACAACTCAAAAACAATTGCGAGCTTTCCTGGGGCTAACTGGATATTGTAGAATCTGGATACCCAACTATGGTCTAATTGTCCAGCCCTTATATGAAACCTTAAAGGGACGAGATGATTCAATCCTACTGATATGGGGAACTCCTCAAAAGAAGGCAGAGGCTACACTAAAACAGGCCTTAACTCAGGCACCTGCTTTGAGGTTGCCAGACCCAGAAAAAGCATTCCAACATTATGTCCATGAAAGAGAGGGAATAGCCTTGGGAGTGTTAACTCAAAGGTTAGGATCTGAGCCACCACCATTTTGGACCCTGTTTCCCTATTCTACCTACCTAACAGAAGGAATGATGCTAAAGCTGAAACTCCAGTACTTTGGCTACCTCATGAGAAGAGCTGATTCATTGGAAAAGACTCTGATGCTGGGAGGGATTGGGGGCAGGAGAAAGGGATGACCGAGGATGAGATGCCTGGATGGCATCACCGACCTGATGGACGTGAGTCTGAGATGGTGATGAACAGGGAGGCCTGGTGTGCTGCAATTCATGGGGTCGAAAAGAGTCGGACACGACTGAGCGACTGAACTAAACTGAACTGAACTAACAGTGTTATAATAAAATAACTTGTATTAACTAACGACTCAGAACATAAGAAAATTCACTATAACTTGCATCTTGAGAGGAGGAAGATTAAGGAAAAAGTGGACGCTAGTCTGCAGACTAGACTCACAAAGTGTCTACCCTTTCTGGGTTCTTTCTAGATTGCGTTTTAATGGTTCTCAACCTGGTTGAGAAGTTGGAAAACAAAACAAAACACTGATGCCCGAACCTCACACCAAGGATTCTAGTTTACTTGGTCTGGGTGCAGCACTGGGATTTTATTTCTGTTTTTTTCTTGAAACATTGGGATTTCTCCAGTGACTCTAACACACAAGCAGGGTGGAGAAATACTGGTTATAATGTTTTCGGTATGCCACAAAGCTGGTGGTTTCTCCTGTTTTGCCGAAAGTTTTTACTTTTGTCTCAGGTTCAAAGGATTTGTTAAAATAAGCCACTTGTTCCACACAACAATACAAACACTTATTACAGAATTATCTGGCTTACTTTCAATATACTAACATTAAAAGAAAAGAGAAAGCAGAGGATAAATCACCAAGTTGGGTTTTGACCAACATCCAGGCTCAAACAACGCTGGGAAGTCCCTCCACACAACACATCTGGAGTCCCAGCTGGGAGAAGGTCCCAAGCAGTGTGTCCGCTCTGTGGGTGAGATTTTAAAGATTGCAGTTTAGGGGTTCCTGATTATAATCCCAGGAGGCAAACTGATTTCATCATGAATCTGACCAAATTGCAAGCCTGGTTTCATGTTAATGCTGTTCGTTTTGTCTTGTAAAACTCAGAGTGTTGCTAAGCCTGGGGCTTGGTTGGCCAGGCCCCTCCAGGGTCTCAACAATCTCGAGATTCCTCTCCCATCTTATCTTTGGTGCTGCCAGTCTTGCCCTCCCTGCAGGTAGTCACTCCCAGGCAGGGCAGTGTCCAGGCAGGTTAGAAGCAAGGTCAGAGGCCTGCTCTGCTTTGTCTCTGAAGCCTAAACAAGATTATTTAATTTCCCTAACACCTCCAAGTTAGGCATTTGAAGTCCCTAAAGACTGTTTCGCTTTAGTGCTTCTGGTTCCAGGTAACTATTTACACAAAGGTTTGCTATACAAAGGAAAGCTAACTGATGGTGAATGCATTTCTTGCTAGTATGTAAATAGGTACCTATAGACTATTTTCCAGAGAACACACTTCTTAGAATATTCATACAGATTATAGTTATTGTAGGGCTTCCACGGTGGCTCAACTAGTAAGGAATCCACCTGCAATGAGGGAGACCTGGGTTCAGTCCCTGGGTTGGGAAGATCCTCTAGAGAAGGGAATGGCTACCCACTCCGCTATTCTGGCCTGGAAAATTCCATGGACTATATAGTCCATGGGGTTCCAAAGAGTAGGACATGACTGAGTGACTTTCATTTTCACTTTTCATATTCATCATAACACACACAAAAGAGGTCCAGGATCAAATAGATTAGGGAAACAGCAGGTTAATGAGAGTTTAACAAGGTGTTTTATTGCAAGACTTCTCAGAGCCTTTAGCACATTAACGTGCACTCATCTATCCAACCAGCCTATAGTCAGTGTCTACCGCGTGCCAGACACTGTGACCTGGTGGTGAGCAAAATAAAGCATAGACCCTGCCCTTACGGAACTTATGGAAAGTAAGGAACAAATAAACAGATTAAGTACAAACTGTGGCAAATACTGCAAAGAAAAAGGATGTTAGGAGAGTGTGTATGCGTGCATACTAAGTGGCTCCGTCGTGTCCGACTCTTTGTGACGCTGTGCCAGGCTCCTCTGTCCATGGGATTTTCCAGGCAAGAATACTGGAGTAGGTTGCCATGCCCTCCTCCAGAGGATCTTTCCGACACAGGGATCAAACCGGCATCTCTTACATCTCCTGCATTGGCAGGCAGGTTCTTTACCACTAGTGTGCCAGGAGAGAGACCCACAGAATGGGTGAGCTTTAGATGAGGCAGAGGTGAAGGAAAGCCTTCTTGAAGAAGTGACATTTAGGTTGGCCCTGAAGTTGGCAAAGGAGCCAGCAATGTGAACAACAGGACCAGCATGTGAGAAGAGGGAGCAGCGCGTGAGAAGACCCTGGGGGCAGGAAAGGCTTGGTGCGCTGGGGAAACTGAAAGGCTCTGGGCGGAGGGTATGGGAAGGAGTTGGCAGGGGCTAGACTGACATCTGCATTTTGCTCTGGGTGTTGCAGGGTGCATTTCCCCAGGGAAGTAGGAGTGCTCCCCCCATTCTTCAGGGACACGTATGTGTCACTGGCAGGTGTCGAGGTGATCAATTAGGACAATAAGCCAAACAGAAAGTAACAATTAAGGCTTTATTTTAGTGCAAAAGTGAAAGCAAGAGGCAAAGAAAAAGAAGAGCGCCGACTCTGCAAGGTATTACTCTTCCCAGCAGGCAAGTGGTCAGGTGATACACAGTTCTCTCCAGAGACTAATGAGCTGATCAGCATCAAATCTGGTGGGTACAAGGTAACTTCCCGCACTTGCCTGCCAGCCAAAGCCTTGCCTATGGTTTGCCTGAATGATTATGTACACGTAAGATTTTGGCCTGGAGCTGGACTCTTCAATCTTGCATAGACCCTGCCCTTACGGAACTTATGGAAAGTAAGGAACAAATAAACAGATTAAGTACAAACTGTGGCAAATACTGCAAAGAAAAAGGATGTTAGGAGAGTGCGTATGCGTGCATACTAAGTGGCTCCGTCGTGTCCGACTCTTTGTGACGCTGTGCCAGGCTCCTCTGTCCATGGGATTTTCCAGGCAAGAATACTGGAGTAGGTTGCCATGCCCTCCTCCAGAGGATCTTTCCGACACAGGGATCAAACCGGCATCTCTTACATCTCCTGCATTGGCAGGCAGGTTCTTTACCACTAGTGTGCCAGGAGAGAGACCCACAGAATGGGTGAGCTTTAGATGAGGCAGAGGTGAAGGAAAGCCTTCTTGAAGAAGTGACATTTAGGTTGGCCCTGAAGTTGGCAAAGGAGCCAGCAATGTGAACAACAGGACCAGCATGTGAGAAGAGGGAGCAGCGCGTGAGAAGACCCTGGGGGCAGGAAAGGCTTGGTGCGCTGGGGAAACTGAAAGGCTCTGGGCGGAGGGTATGGGAAGGAGTTGGCAGGGGCTAGACTGACATCTGCATTTTGCTCTGGGTGTTGCAGGGTGCATTTCCCCAGGGAAGTAGGAGTGCTCCCCCCATTCTTCAGGGACACGTATGTGTCACTGGCAGGTGTCGAGGTGATCAATTAGGACAATAAGCCAAACAGAAAGTAACAATTAAGGCTTTATTTTAGTGCAAAAGTGAAAGCAAGAGGCAAAGAAAAAGAAGAGCGCCGACTCTGCAAGGTATTACTCTTCCCAGCAGGCAAGTGGTCAGGTGATACACAGTTCTCTCCAGAGACTAATGAGCTGATCAGCATCAAATCTGGTGGGTACAAGGTAACTTCCCGCACTTGCCTGCCAGCCAAAGCCTTGCCTATGGTTTGCCTGAATGATTATGTACACGTAAGATTTTGGCCTGGAGCTGGACTCTTCAATCTGAGACTTCAACACTCAAAACCCCTTTGAAGAATTCCAACGAACACCTTTTCACCGTTTTTCCCCCTGCAATGTAAATTTCATTGACCATATAAGTGTAACTTATCTGAAAAAGACAGATGAGTTATATGTATGTGGCCTGATTTTCACAAACTGAACACCCCCGTCTAACTCACACCCGGATTAAGAAGCAGCATTTGACTAACACCCCAGAAGTCCCTAGTGGCCCTTCCCGTTGCTTCCCACTCCAAGGACACCACTGTCCTGACCCTGACCACCATAGGTCTTGCTTGGTTTTGAACTTTATGCATACAGAACCTTCCAGAATGTTCTTTTCTGTGTCTGACTTTTCTTCATTTATGCTTTTAAGATTCACTCACGTTGAGTGCAGTTTCACTTTGTTGATACTTATTGCTGTATAGCAGCAGCTAGCAAACTCCTCTGTTTATTTTTATAAATAAAGTTTTATTAGAACACAGCCTTTCCCATTCATTTTCACATTGTCTGTGGCTCCTGTTGCTGTAGTGTCAGAGTTGAGTCATTGCAACAGAGACCACATGCCCCACAAGGCCTCAACTGTTTACTCTGGCTCTTTACAGAAGATGTTTCTGGACCTTTGCTATAGGGCAGAGCCACTCAAGATGTGATTTAACTAGTGCCGATCCACAAATGCTTTCTGGTCAAGGACAAGGTCAGCAGTCGGGAGTAAGTATTTTAAAACTTCTATTGTGATTTGACTTCCTATGACATTTAAGTGTGTGGTTGATGGACTCAGTTTATTGAGTGGGGTACAGACCTGCCTGTGTGTTGCTGAATTCCCAGCCTTGTCACGAGCCGAGGACTAGTCATACACAACGGGCCTACAACTTGGTGATACATCAAGGGGAATCAAAACTGCTTCCGCACCACAGCTAGTCTGAGCAGCACTACTCTATCATAATTCCATTGTGTGATTATGAAATTCATTTACCCATTCAACAGCTGATAGGAATTTGGATTGTTTTCAGTTCTAGTTGACACTTTTAATTTGCTCTGCAAACTTAAAAAAAATGATGAATATAAACCCTTCTGGAAAAAAAAAAATCCTGCTGACTGAAACAAATTCTGACACACAGCGTTGGTCTTATGGCTTGGTTGTATTTGTGTAAGAGCTTCAACTGGATCTAGAAGGTAGTCCCTAGGAATGCGGAGGTGGAAGGAGAGACTGCCTAGACCAGTCCCATCATTCTATTCTATCCAGAGAGGAGACGCTTCTGAGGTAACAGAGTAATATATTTACTCAGTTAATGGTTGAGCTGGAACTAGATTCAGGTGTCCTAAAAAGTGGATGACCTTTGGAGTTAGGAGGACAATGGCTCTAGCTGTGTGATCTGGGGAAAATTCCTCAAAATCCCCTAAGCCTCAGTTTGCTCATCTGTAAAATGGGAGCTATAGTAACACCTTTCAGGACGGATTAATGAGATAATGCTTGTACGTGCTCAGGGCAGTGCCCTTAACCAGCACCCAAGGAAGGGGGTTCTGATCCCCAGCTCCCCCAGTCTGGGGCGCTTATCATACACTGTGCTGTCTCTGTAATAAGGTGGACGGGCTTCCATAGTCTTAAAGGCTTTCTGCAGAATGTCATGAGAGCCCCAGGCTCCTCTCAGCCACTTCCCAGAGATAACTATCCATCTGAAAAGACCTATCTTGACTTACCTACAATGAAGAGAATATTATTCTTTTGTAAAATAGTGTAGGCTAGAGATGGTTTCTGGCAGGAAGTAGAAGGAATGTTCCAGAGTGAGGAAAATTGGATCTCTCCCGCTCAACCCTTGCTCATTCTCTCTCTCCCCCCGCCTCCTTTCACTGTGGTGAAATGTCTTTGGCCAAATAATAACACTCTTTAGCATCTGAGAATATGCTCAAAATTTCACATCCCTTCAACACATCAAGTTTTAACTTCAGAGCAATTTAGCACTTAGCATGGGGCTGTCATGGGGTGACAAATGACAGGATAATATTTATGACACTTAATACAATAATATGATAATAATAATAATGGCTAGTCTTTGTTGATTGTTTACAAAACATGTAGTACCATTCTAAGTGCTTTTACCATATCTAATCTTCACATATTTAATCTTTGCAATATTTTAACCTAGAGAGGCAGACACCAATACTGTTACCAATTTATAGATGAGGAAATGGAGGCACAGACAGGTTAAGCAACTGGCCCGGAGCCGCACAGCTGGTGAGCAGAGGAGCCGGGAGGAGAGCACAGGCAAGCAGGCAGGTTTGTCTCCGCTGTCCCCTGCATCCAGTTGCTGTCCATCTCCGCTCAGCTCTGTGCTCCCTGAGGTTGACCTCCTCCTGAGGTTTCCTCCCCTCTGGTCTCCATCAGATTCAGCCTGTGGGAGAGTCTGGAAGCAGGAGAGAGATGTGGCTATATCTCACCTCTCCCACCCCTGCCCTCCCGCCTCGGTTCTGGTCCCAGCTGTGTCCCTTTGCAGCCACAGACGGCTCTGTCTGGTGGCCTCTCTTTCTCCACCTGGGCTCCCCCAGAGCCCTGGGGATGCAGTCACCACCCCCTCATCCCATTCAGGGTGCTTCTGCTAATCCTGCATGCCCCACCACCCCATCAGTAAATTCTTTCAAATCAACACTTTAGCGTGTGCCAGATGTTTTCTGCTGGGACCCTGACTAAGACATCGGGTAATCCAACCTCACTTCCCAAGGGCCTCAGCATATAAAGAATCCACCTGCGAATGCAAGAGAAGCAGGAGATGAGGGTTTCACCCTGGGTTGGGAAGATTCCCCTGGAGGAAGAAATGGCAACCCACTTCAGTGCTCTTGCTTGGAGAATCCCACGGACAGAGGAGCCTGGCGGTCTAGAGTCCATGGGGTTATAAAAGAGTCAGACATGATGCAGCAACTAAACAACAATCCAATCTCAACACCCCCAACTGTGCCACCTTCTCATGTTGCCTCAACCCAGATGGAAGCTTCCGGATCACCCTTGGAGGGGAAATGAGTCTCTAGTCTGATGGTCTGCTTTCACAAATGAGAACCCACTAGGAGGTGCTGAGCAAGGCGATGCTGAGCCTGCCCTGTACACCCCCAACTGTGCCACCTTCTCATGTTGCCTCAACCCAGATGGAAGCTTCCGGATCACCCTTGGAGGGGAAATGAGTCTCTAGTCTGATGGTCTGCTTTCACAAATGAGAACCCACTAGGAGGTGCTGAGCAAGGCAATGCTGAGCCTGCCCTGGGCCACATCCCCAGTTTTCACCATTCTGTCCCTTGGACAAAGCATGTGTGATTTTCTGCCTGAGGTGTTTTCTGCCCAGGAGCCTGCTCAACTAACACCCAGGCCAGGCTGGGAATGCCTGAGAATTTGTGTTCTAGAAGCAGCTTCAACCAGTGACAGGTAGGGGGCAGGTGGATAAATGTCCCAACTCTCTCACCCCCAGACAAGCTCTCTGCAGTCTCCCAGGTGTGCCCAGCTGGACTGGGTCCCAGTTGCCCTCAGCAGGAACCCGTTCTTGGATATACCTGACATAGTCTTCCTTCTCTTCCTTCCCTGTGTTTCCCAAGCCTCTGCTGTCTGGAATCACCTCCCACATGAATTACTTACACCAAGTTCTCACCTCCAGGGTCTGCTTCTAGGGAACCCAAACTGAGTGGTGGCCATCCATGTTTTTTTTGTTTGTTTGTTTGTTTGTTTTCCACTCTCAGTGCACGTGGTTGGGTGGGATAGATCCCACTCCCAGGCTCCCTGGGTTGGAAGCCTCCTATATCATCTAATCAAAGTACCCTGTCTTTCTGATAACAGTGATTGGTTCAAGGATGGGCATGTCACTCAAACCAGGGTGACAGAAATCAAGTGTAAGCCTTCCTTCAATGAGGGTTACTAAGCTCCAAGGAGACAGGCACTGGGGCTACAGGCAGACCCCTGCCCCACCCCACGCTATAGGGAAGCCTTGTCTAGGAATGAAACCAGCACCACAGAAAGCAGGGCTTAGAGAGAGAGCCTGCTACCCAATGACATTGTCTGAGTCTATGCTTTAATGGGCTTTATTATTATTTAGGTATGGAAAGGCCCACAGACCAGGACATGACTGCCATTAAGAAGCTAGTTTGTGCCACAACTACTGAGCCCACATGCTCGAGAGCCCATGCTCTGCAATGGTAGAAAGACCACATGCTGCAAGGAAGGCCTAGTGCAGCCAAAAAAAGGACAGTTTATTATGCTCCCACATCCCAGAGAAGAAGTACATGTCACACGATGGGGGACACAGGGGAAGCACCAGGGTCAGTCATTAGGCAGAAGGAGCAGGGGGCTGCGGGTGAGGGCCTGTACTGTGGTTTCTGCAGGAAGGAAGGGAGAGGCTGGATAAACAGACTTTTGATTGGCTAGTGTGAATAATTTCAGTGAGCTCTGGAGCATGGGGGTGTCCTCAGTTTCTTGGCACCTGGCTCTGGGGTCATTAGGGCAGGTGGCAACCCACTCCAGTGTTCTTGCCTGGAGAATCCCAGGGACAGCGGAGCCTGGTGGGCTCCCGTCTATGGGGTCGCACAGAGTCGGACACGACTGAAGCGACTTAGCAGCAGCAGCATAGCGGCCCAGGGTGTGAAAGCTCAGTAATGGAGGGGGTTAGACGTGTAGATTCTGGATTGGTTGGTTTGTAATTGAAAAGTGTGTCCAAGGAGGACGACTCTTCCTTAGGAGGGCGGGTGATGAAGGCAGGCAGGAGGTCAAGGCAAGGAGACTTAGGACTTGGGCAGAATATCGAAGCATCTGGAACAAAGGTGTCCAGCACAGGAGTGCAGGGCAGATGTTAAAGCATCGAGCTGGAGGAGCTGAAAGCATGGTGAGTACGGTCCCTGGATCCAGCCATGTCTTGATTTTGGACTTTGTCAGTTACATGAGCTAAAAAATCCCCTGCTCTTTTGCTGAAGTTAATTTTCACGTTGTCAGTGACAAACAAAAGAGAATCACACAGCTTGAAGGCTTGTTCAGGACTAAGAAATCAGATGTCTTAATATTCAGGCCAGTGTTTCTTCCAGCATGTCTGAGAGCGCTCAACTGTGTCCAAAATACACGCCACGTGTCCTCTGGGCTGCAAGAAACAGTGGATGACACGATTCAGTGGAGATCATAACAGCATCTGAGTGATCAATCACGCCTCCTGCCACCGCCTGATGGGAGAACAGAGGAGTGGCTAAGTGCTCAGCCAGCCCGTGGGCAGAGCCTCAGCACCTACAGTCTCCTCCCCTTCTCCCCAGGACGACTGCTAAATTGCAGAAATACGCACCCGTTCTGTATTCAGAAGATGATTGTTTTTGTGCATGAGGAGACCACTTGAGGCCCTGGAAGCAAAGGCTAGTGCAGCTGAGTCAAAGCCTGGGAATTTGATGAATGAATGTCTTTGGATGGAGAGGGTCTGTGGGTGTGGATTGACAGAGAAAATACCATGAGGCTGTGATTACGTTGCATTTAAAAGTGCTTTCCTGTCCTTCAGGGTCTGCTCCCAAAACAGAGCAGATGCTCGGCCTCTCCAGAGGGTGTTTTCCAGGTCCAGTAGTTTCTGATCGCAGGAAGGGGAGGGGCATATTACACTGAGCTGGTTGCACAAAGTCTGACAGCTGTAACCAAGACTCGGAATAGCTGTGGCTCTAACTTGATGACAGTTTGTCTTTCTCTCGCAGGCAAAAGTCCCAGCTGGTGTGTTGGCTCATTCTCCGGGGTCACCAGGGGTGCAGAGTTCTCCCATCTTGGTCTGCCACCCCAGGGGCGCCGTCCGCACCTGTAAGTTCCAGGATGGCCCATGCCTAAGTCCAGACATCAGGAGGCGGGAAAAGAGGAAGGAGAGGGCACACTGCCCCCTTTTTAAGGGCCCAGGACAGAAGTTATTCACATCCCATTGGCCAGAACTTAGTCCCATGTGGTCATTATCCTGGCAGCCCTGTGCCCAGCTAAAAATCCAGGCTCTGTTCCTATAGAATTGGGTGTCTCAATCTCAGCACAACTGACATTTTGAGGCAAATAATTCTGTGTTGTGGGGGCTGTCCTGTGCATTATAGGATGATCAGCAATGTCTCTGAACTCTACCCACTAGAAGCCAGGAGTACCCCTCCTCCAAGTCATCATGACCCAAAACCTCAGTCATTGCCTAGTGTCCCCTTGGAGACAAAATGGTCCCTGCTGGAGAGCCACAGCTGTAGAGAAAAGAGACAGCAGATGCTGGGGGGAAGTTAGTCATCTCTGCCATATACTAGTCAATAGTTTTCATTTATTTCCTCCTCACAGACAGAAGGTGGTAGTTAAGAGGCAAGTGGACCTGAATTCAAGTTCTACCTGTGAGACAATGGACCTCAGCTTTCTCATGAGGAAAGACTGCCTAGGAGCTGGATGCATCAAAATAAGATGATAAATAGCAAATGCTCAGCATGATGCCTGGCACATAATATATACGCAAAAATACTGATAATGTACAGGCTGGTTTTGTTTAGATGATGGTGGAGGAGGTCAGATGAACTTTTCTGCTGGGAGAAGATGTGAGGGTTGTAGGAAGTTGTAAAAGATGAAGGGTGTTGATGGTGATCACACCTTGATGGGGAATGAAAGGATAGTGAAGAACCTGTCAGAATGGGGACAGCAAGGTCATAAACACTTTCTTATATAAAAGAGAGGACTGGGAGTAGGTCCCTGAGTTCCACACTAGTCTTTCCTTCTCTGTCTTTTCAATGTGATTCTGGGTAACGATGGTGCAGATACTGGTTCTATACTGGTTCTAGGCTGATTAGTCTCCTGCATGAAGCCTTGACTGACCTGTATCAGGGTGAGGTTCAGCTGCACAAAACAGCAAATCCAATTCATGGTGGCTTACAAAGACAATGCTTTCCCGATGGCTCAGCTGGTAAAGAAACTGTCTGCAATGTAGGAGAACTGGGGTGGATCCCTGGGTCAGGAAGATCCCTTGGAAAAGGAAATGGCAATCCACTCCAGTATTCTTGCCTGGGAAATCTCACAGACAGAGAAGCCTGGCGGGCTACAGTCCACGGTGTCCCAAGAGTTGGACACAACTTAGCAACTAAACCACCACCACAAAGATAAAGCCCTGGAGACTTCCCTGGTAGTCCAGTGGTTGAGAATTCGCCTTTCAATGCAGGGGACATGTGTTCGATCCCTGGCTGGGGATCCCACATGCTGTGGGGCAACTGAGCTGAGATGCTGCAACTACTGAGCCCTTGCGCCTCAACTAGAGAGCCCACGTGCTCTAAAGCCCGTGCACCACAACCAGAGAGAAGCCTGTGGGCTGCAACGAAAGATCCCGAGTGCTGCAACTAGACTCGACACAGCCAAAGTAATTAGTTAATTAATTTTAGAAAGGATAAAGCATTGTCTCTCACATGAAAAAATTCCGGAGGCAGGTGTCCAGGGTCGGTATGACACCTTGGCAATGTCAGCAGAGATTCAGGTTCCTTTGGCTTTCTGCCCCGCCATCGTTAGCACGGGCCTTTCAGTCTCAAGGTTGTCTCACGGTCACAGTGATCCTCTCCTCTCCATGTGCCAATTAGCAGAAAGGAAGAAAGAAACAAGAGCAAAAGCATGACCTTCATCTGAGTCAGACTTCCTTTTAGGGAGTCTTAACCAGAAATGCTATCTAACAACTTCTCATTGGCCGGCATTCTCTCTAAAAGGGAGTCCAGGAAATGTAATTTGGCCGAGTGTGTCACCTCTCCCAACATAATCAGTTTTTCCTTTAGAAGAAACGTGGGGGGTGGGGGGTGGGGGAAATGATATTGGGTAGGCAATCAGAACTTCCTGCAGCAGCTTCCAAGATGAGAGTCAGTGAGTAACTGGAGGAGAGGTTAACGGAAAGGGAGAATGAGAGAAAGAGAAAGAGAGAAAATAATCGCCGTGTCCAACTCTGAAGGGAGAGATCTGTTCTAGGGGCTGTTTGAACTGGCTTTTGGAGACTGGGTAGAATTTTGACAAATACCATGTCAATTAGAGTTCTCTGTAGGATTCCAGCTAACATTAGAAAAAAACAATTTGTTAGAAAGAAGGATGTCTAAAGAATTATTTTTAAAAGGGGAGGGGATGCATGTAGATCCTTAGGTAGAACAACCAAGAGACTTGTCAGTTCAAACCATCTTGCTGTTGGTGATGGTACGTTCCTTGTCTGCCTCAGGAGAGAGCATCTGATTGGCTTATTTGTATCACGTGACTGAGAGGCGGCACCATAAATGGGGGAAAGGCCTTCCCGAGAGGAAGCAGAAGTGCTGTACCAAATGGCCCCAGGGCTAGCACCGCCAGTGTCCGCTGGCAGAAAGGATGGGAAGAGAGACTATTCCAGATAAGCAAGACTAGGAATAAAAGCGCAAGAGCTGGAGGGCAGGAGGCATTTTTGTTGGTTGAGTCTTCATCTGTGCTCGGGCTTTCTCTAGTTGCGGCAAGTCGGGGCTGCTCGCTAATCGCGGTGCCTGGGTTTCTCTCTGCGGTGGCCTCTTCTGTGGCGGAGCATGGGCTCTGAGGCTTGCGGGCTTCAGTAGTTGTGATACATGGGCTTGGTTGCTCCAAGGCATGTGTGATCTTCCAGGACCAGGGATCGAACCCATGTCCCCTGCACTGGCAGGTGGATTCTTATCCAGTGTACTAGCAAGGAGGTCCAGGAGACATTTTTAAGGAACATCCAGTTGGCCAGTTGGACAAGCAAGAAAAGGAGGTAAGGTGAGTGGGGTGGGTTAAGGCCAGATTCTAGAGATCTTGGAATATCAGGCTGAGGCATGCATGTTTTTGTCAGGTGGCTCATGGGGCGCTACTGAGAGTTTTTATACAATAGAGTAGAGCCGTTAGGTCTGACCCAGGCTGAGAGACTGGTCTAGATTGTCACATCTGTGTGGGGAAAGGCAAGGGTCTCCCTGGGTCTTGGACACTGGATTTCAGGCACTCAAATGCTCCCGGGCTTCCCCCTTTCCCTCCATCCCTCCTTTCCTCCTCACCACTTCTCTCTTGTTGGGTTCTTCTTCCCAGATCTTCCTCACATGGATGAGCTCCTCAGCGCAGCTCCTGTTACCTCCCTCCACTCACATCTCATCCCCCTTGCTCCGTGGGGGTACTGAGGCTTGATCCTTCCTGTCCTAAGTTGAAATATCCAGAGACAGCCCCTGATTGGTTTAGGTGATGCCACCAGCCCATCAACGGGGCCCAAAGGAATGGACGTGAAAGGAGAAGGTAGCTCCTGTTCAATGAGGCAGGGGCCACAGACCATGCCAATCTGCCACCACCTCAGCTTGGTATTCCAGAGGCAAGACAGAGGTTCTCCCGGTAAAATCTTGGAGAATCAACTGATTAGCCTTCCCTTGAACGAACCAAGGTGACAGGGAAGATGGGGAGTGCAGAAGCCACATCATCTCCCTGCCTCTTCAGCTTTTTCACAAGGGCATGACATGGAGTAAGCACCTGACCTGGTGAGGACCCAGATGTTAGCTTCCCCCGCTCCACTGGGCTTCCTCCATCCAGGCTCTGAGTCAGAACCCGAGCCCTACACCAGGGTTCCACAGAGATCTGATCACACCAAAAATATGGAGATAATGGACTTCACCGAGGAGCTGTGGGGTCACAGGGAAGAGGGGTCATGTAAAACAACCATGCTGCATCCCCCTAGATGTCCACAAGGGGTGCCACATCCTGAGGTCTTCATCCAAACACACTTTCCCTCTGCTTTCCACACCCTGCCCCTGACCTTGTCTGTTCCTCTTGAATTTCTGTTCAAACTCACCATCCCTTTAGTATGGAGAGCATTTCATTTTCTCCATCCAATTGCACATCCAAACACATATGATGATAATAAACAAAACAGAGCCTCCTCCATGGATAAGATCTTTCACCTTGAAGGTACCTTAGAGAAACAGGTTTTGTTGTTTGGGCCTGTCTCTGGTGGCTCAGATGGTAAAGAATCTGCCTGCAATACAGGAGGCCTAGGTTCAGTCCCTGGGTTGGGAAGATCCCCTGGAGAAGGGAATGGATACCTACTTCAGTATTCTTGCCTGGAGAATTCCATGGACAGAGGAGCCTGGCAGGCTACAGTCCGTGTGGTCGCAAAGAGACGGACACAACTGAACAACCAACAATTTCATTTTTTCACTTTCTGGGGGAAGGGCATAGTGTGGTCTTATTCCAAAACATCATGGCATTTTATCTAAATAAATACAATTTTTTTCTAAGTAGGTATATTTCCTATGTAAACGTAAGAAAATAAAGATGGATTTCCCAACTGGCTACTGAGACTGTAACAAATAGCACTCACCACATGCCAGATACTGTTCACAAATATTAACTGATTGAATTTATCAAAACATCCTATTTGTAGGTGACTGAGAGCTGGAGACATTAAGTAACTGGCCCAAGGTCACCCATCTAGCAAATGTGAGAGCTGAGATTCAGACCCGGCCAGTGCAGCCCCAGTGTCTAACGTCATCTTCTCATCATCTAAAGAGATGACTGTGAAAGGTAGTTGTTGAATGACAACGCCGGGATTCTTGGCCCCCGGAGGAGAATTCAATCCGGGGCCAGAGACGAGGCTTGATCGCTCAGAGCTTATGTGTAATAAAGTTTTATTAAAGTATAAAGGAGATAGAGAAAGCTTCTGACATAGGCATCAGAAGGGGGTAGAAAGAGTACCCCCCTGCTAGTCTTCAGCTGGATGTTATATAGTCACCAGCAGTCTGTTAATGAAAGAAAGGAATGTCTCAAAACTTAGAATGGCACCAGGCCCCTCACCCATAAGATGTATTTTGGGATAACCTTAGCTCTAAATGGTTTATCTTGGGCCATAAAATAATTAACTTGAATATTGAGGAAGGGCAGATCACCATATAAATAGTTTTATTTACGTAGGTTAGAGGAACATTATCGGAGTATGACATACTGGTTTATCAAGTAGGTTCTGGGCCCAAAAGGTAGAACCGACTTGAAGACAGAGTGTGGGATAAATGCACAGTACATTAGCATAGCTTAAGATAAACATTTCCATAAGAAAAAGGCAATGGTTAACTTCAAGTGAAACTAGGTGTCATTATAGCAACACAGAATTTTAAGAGAAACCTCTTTTTAAACTTGTATAGAGGAGAAAATATCTCTAGTTTGTTTCCTCCTGCTGCTTAAGAGAGATAAAATGTCTGACACTTGCAGGCTATTTCCTCTGTTTGGAGACCCCTGGCCTTCCTGCCTGTTACCCTCTCAACTGGGGACTTGCCTGTGGCCCAGTGGTTAAGAAACCACCTCACAATGCAAGGGACGAGGGTTTGATCCCTGGTTTGGGAAGATGCCACATGCTACAGGGCAACTATCGCAAATTCCTGAGCCCACAAGCTCTAGAGCCCAAGTGCCACAGCTAGAGAGCCCACGTGCCAAAGATCTAGCGTGATGCAGCAACCATTGCTCATGCCGCAACCAAGACTCGACACAGCCAAATAAATACAGAAATAGAAAAAGCAGAGGATTGATGCTTAAACTGTTCCGTCAGTGTCTCCTCTACACACAAGCGTGCTCTCTTCAGGTGACTTTGCATTTTGAGGGATGTACAAATTAAGTCAGGAATCCAGTGAAACATATCCTATTAAACATATCCAATTAAACAATCCAATCCTATTAAGCGTATAAAATTGAGGCAGCCCTGTCCCTGGGCAGTGGCTCCTCAGAGCCGCTCTCAAGGACTTATCAGAATTTGGGCACCAAGTCTTCCCTGCTGGTCCAGTGGTACAGAGTCCACCTGCCAATGCAGGGTTCCATCCACACGCCGCGGGGCACCCAAGCCTGTGTGCCACGACTTCTGAGCCCACGCTCTGGAACTCGAGCTTTGTGACAGACAGGAGAATCCACCCAATGAGAAGCCCAAGCATCGCAAGGAAGAGTAGCCCCTGCTTGCCACAGTTAGAGGGAGCTTTTACACAGCAATGCAGACCCAGCGCAGCCAAAACAATAAAAAAAAAAAAAAAAAAGAATTTGGGTGCCTTAATGAAGTAGCGCAGGAAGACAATGATGTTACAATGTGGAAGGCTCTGGGTTTGGAGTCAGCCAGCCTTGAGCGAGAATCTTCACTCTGCCAATTTACTAGTCATGAGACTTTGGGCTAACTATGTAAGTTGTCCAGGACTCAGTTTTTATATCTGTAAAATGGGGGTGATAACAGCCCACTGAGTACTTGGAAGGCTGCTGAGACAATGCAAATCAAGTGCCTGGCACTCAGGGGCCTCAATAGGCACCAGCTCCTGGGACGGTCTCTCCCCTGCAGCACTCGGTCTATTGTTTGCATGTTAACTGGATTGTACTCCTCGAGAGTGGAGGCTGGTTGTAATGAATCCCATGTTTTTAGAGCCACAGCAGCCTGTCAGGCACCAGAGCAGGTTGAAAAACAGTGAACAATGTTTCTCTAGTTCTGTCCCGTGTCCTGCTGTAGAACTCTGGGCTACCCTACAGTGCAGTTTGATCTCTGGTTCAGGAATATGCCATGTGCCGTGGGGCCACTAATCTCAAAACTACTGAGCCCATGAGCTCTGGAGCTGACGTGCCACAACTAGAGAGGCTAACAGTTCCTTCACAACGTATAACCCAAGTCCCGGGATCCGTGTACTCAGAACCCAGACCTCTCACTTTTTATGTCAGTTCCTCTGTTTGCCTCTTTCCTTCGTGCTGGGCTCTTGGAAGCAAATGGCTGAGTCAAGGCCATCCAACACATCACAGCTCTTGATCAAAACTGACAAATTGCCTCCACAAAAACTTTACAGATGAACCCACCCAATAGTATCTGGGGAGGTCCATTTCACACATCACCAGCACCAAATCTTTCCCATTTTTTACCTTTTTGCTTGTGTGAAAGATGAAACACTGCATTTTGCTGATAGTTTGCTTCCTTCATGGAATCTGGGTATCGTTTCCTGTGGATACTAGCCATGTGTTTTTCTCTAAGACACACTTTTGAGCAGTGAGGGTCCTTACAGCTTGGAGACCACCTTGGGACATCTTTTTCAGGTTTCAAATCCCTGTGCTCCCGCCAGCCACAGGGCATGGGACAAGGCTGGCATTCATTTGTGTCTGTTGAAGGGCATTGAATCTCTTTGTGGTCAGCGCGGGTCTAACTAAGTTTTTCCCTGGGGTTGGAAACCCTCCAGTCCAGAAATCATACAAAACAAATGGGTAAGTGTGAGTGGAATAAATATTTGAACATCTCAGAGCCATAGTGGCTTGGATTGTCAAGCAGAGTGTCCTGCTGAGGGGCCAGTATCTAGACTGACAGGCTGCAGAGCCCTTTGTGGGCTGGATCCGCCGGGCTGTTTGGCAAGTCTGCCCCTAAGGAGTCATTTGCTGTTACTGGGGCATGTGCTGCCTCGCAGGGTGTGTGTTGGAGGCAGCCTGCTGTGTGAGTCAGAGGCTTCTTAGCTACGAGGAATCCAGAGGGACCAACAGAAACCTACCCTGACCACCAGCCAGTCTGCACCAACCACACCCTCCACGACTGCAGGCTGCCTTAACATTCCCCAGGAGTCCTTCACCTCGGCCCCTGCCTTCCCTCCTCGCCCCACCTACTGTTGTTTCCATTCTTGCATCTTGAGCATGATCCATCCCCCACCCCATCCTTCCTCAGCTTTGCCTGTGAGGTTTGGAACCAGAGAGCTCTGCATTCAAGGAGTGGCTTCTTTACCACATGCCAAGTGTGGAGCATGGTGCCAGGCATGTCAGGAGAACTCAATCAATAATTTAAAAACAAAGGACTTCTCGCTGCTCAAAGTATGGTCCCGAGACCAGAGGCATAGGCATCCCTGGGGTTCTTGTTAGAAATGCAAAGTCTCAGGCCCTCTGCAGACCTCCTGCAGTGGGATGTGCATCATAATAAGATCCCCCAGTAATTCAGAGGCACCTTTGAGTCTGAGCGGCACTGGCCTCACTGACAGACTTGTTCTGAAAATCAGTGACATCAGTTGTATACGTGCCTGGCAAAGAGCTTAGTTCATTACAGATGCTGAAATAATATTAGTCATTTCCTACATGTCCTTTCTATCCCAGAATGTAAACTCTCTCAAGTTTGGAGCCTGTCTCTTTCCTCTTAAGGTCTCTGGGTAAGTTTAGCACCTGTTTTTGTTTGTTTGTTTGTTTTTTTAATTTTTATTTTATGGCCTGTGAGATCTTAGTTCCTTGATCAGGGATTGAACCCATGACCCCTGCATTGGAAGCACAGAGTTAAGACTGGACTATCAGGGAAGTCCCTCAGTAAGTTATTAAATGCTGAAGATGTATTATAGCTTAGTAAAGTGACTTTTCGAGCTGTAGTTTGCCACTCACTTGTGGGTGGGAGTGATAATTTAGTGGGTTATAACCTTTCTCCTTTCCAGGTGGTTCAACAGTATATAATCTGCTTGCCATTGCAGGAGATGTGGGTCAGGAAGATTCCCTGGAGAAGGAAATGGCAACTGACTCCAGTATTCTTGTGTGGAAATCCCAAAGACAGAGGAGCCTGGTATGCTACAGACAATAGGGTCACAAAAGACTCGGACATGACTGAGTGACTAAACAACAACAGTGAAGATGGATAAGAAGTAGGTGGGTGGATGGGATTGCGCAGGATCTTTCTGAAAGCCCATGGGATTGTGAGCAAAGGCCTGTAGTGTGGGGCTCAAAGGGCTTCCCAGGTGGCGCTAGTGGTGGAGAAGTTGCCTGCCAATGTTGGAGACCCAAGAGACATGGGTTTGATCCCTGGATCGGGAAGATCCCCTGGAGAAGGAAATGGTAACCCGCCTCAGTATTCCTACCTGGAGTATCCCAGGGACAGAGGAGCCTGGAAGGCTACAGTCCACGGGGTCACAAAGAGTTGGGCACGGCTGAGCATGCACACGGCGCTCAGAGGGTGATGCTTCCTCAGCTCCCTGGAATCGATGGTAATGAGTATCACAATCAGCAGGGATATCCCTTTCTTTGGGGCTGGAATTAACCTGCCCAGATGATAGGAGGCTCTCTGGGCAGGGATATTTTTATTTGGTGAGAAGGTCTGTTGGGACCAGGGTAAAAATGGCCCTCCATCTGCCCAGCTGGATCATTAGCATCCGCGTGTAGGAGGTAGGGTTGGGAAACCCAGCCTGGATGCCTAGCAACTAGTTCTTTTTTCTTTGTGCAGATCCTCTGGATTCGGGCTCCAGTTCAAGTCAGACACCATGGGCGGGAAATGTGCTTTCCCAAGAACAAGCAGGTACCAATCCTGTACTTCTAAAATTGTGGCAAAATATATATAACATACTATGTAACGTTAATGGTGTTTAAGGGTGAAATTCAGTGGTTAGGAATTAGCAATGCTGTCCCACCGTCACCACTATCCATTTCCAGATCTTTGTCATCATCCCAAACAGAAATCCTGCACCCATTAAACACAAACTCCCCATCCTCACCCCACCCCACCCCTCAGTCTGTGATGATCTCTAATCCACTTTCTGCCCCTATGAATTTGCCTGTTCTAGGTACCTCATAGAAGAAGAATCATATAATACTTGTCCTTCTATGTCATGATTTCACTTAGCAAAATGTTCTTCAAAAATTTTAAAGTCTATACTTTTTTAACAAAATTAACTTTATTCTACAACCTTAAACCCTAATAAAATGAATTCTACATCTCAGTCAAGCTCAAGAGTATTTGATTCTCTGGTTTACTATTCTCTATTGTTCTTTTTTTCCAAAGACTTCTTTTTTTTTGGAAAAGTTTTAGGTGAAGAGGAACTAAAGAGCCTCTTGATGAAAGTGAAAGAGGAGAGTGAAAAAGTTGGCTTAAAACTCAACATTCAGAAAACGAAGATCATGGCATCCAGTCCCGTCAGTTCAGTTCAGTCACTCAGTTGTGTCTGACTCTTTGTGCCCCCATGAATTGCAGCACACCAGGCCTCACTATTCATCAGCAACACCCAGAGTTTACTCAAATTCATGTCCATCGAGTCGGTGATGCCATCCAGCCATCTCATTCTCTGTCGTCCCCTTCTCCTCCTGCCCCCAATCCCTCCCAGCATCAGAGTCTTTTCCAATGAGTCAGCTCTTCACATGAGGTGGCTAAAGTATTGGAGTTTCAGCTTTAGCATCATTCCTTCCAATGAACACCCAGGACTGATCTCCTTTAGAATGGACTGGTTGGATCTCCTTGCAGTCCAAGGGACTCTCAAGTCTTCTCCAACACCACAATTCAAAAGCATCAATTCTTTGGTGCTCATCTTTCTTTAAAGTCCAACTCTCACATCCATACATGACCACTGGAAAAACCATAGACTTGACTGGATGAAACTTTGTTGGCAAAGTGATGTCTCTGCTTTTTAATATGCTATCTAGATTGGTCATAACTTTCCTTCCAAGGAGTAAGCATCTTTTAATTTCATGGCTGCAATCACCATCTGCAGTGATTTTGGAGCCCCCCCCCAAAATAAAGTCTGACACTGTTTCCCCATCTATTTCCCATGAAGTGATGGGACAAATGCCATGATCTTCATTTTCTGAATGTTGAGCTTTAAGCCAACTTTTTCACTCTCCTCTTTCACTTTCATCAAGAGGCTTTTTAGTTCCTCTTCACTCCATGGCAAATAGATGGGGAAACAATGGAAACAGTGATAGACTTTATTTTCTTGGCTCCAAAATCACTGCAGATGGTGACTACAGCCATGAAATTAAAAGATGCTTACTCCTTGGAAGGAAAGCTATGACCAACCTAGATGGTATATTAAAAGCAGAGACAATACTTTGCTGAAATAGGTCCGTCTAGCCAAAGCTACGGTTTTTCCAGTAGTCGTGTATGGATGTGAGAGTTGGACCATAAGGAAACCTGAGCGCCAAAGAATTGATGCTTTTGAATTGTGTTGTTGGAGAAGACTCTTGAGAGTCCCTGGGACTGCAAGGAGATCCAACCAGTCCATCCTAAAGGAAATCAGTCCTGAATATTCATTGGAAGGACTGATGCTAAAACTAAAACTCCAATACTTTGGCCACCTGATGTGAAGAGCTGACTCATTGGAAAAGACCCTGATGCTGGGAAAGATTGAAGGCAGGAGGAGAAAGGGACAACAGAGAGGATGATATGGTTGGATGGCATCAGTGACTCGATGGACATGAGTTTGAGCAAGCTTCCAGAGTTGGTGATGGACAGGGAAGCCTGGTGTGCTATAGTACATGGGGTCTCAAAGAGTCAGACACGACTGAGTGACTGAACTGAACTGAACTGAACTGTGGGCTATTTATTTGTGGCGCGCGGGCTCCAGAGCTCTCAGGCTCAGTAGTTTTGAGATTAGTTGCCTCGTGGCATGTGGCATTTCTCCAAATCAGGGATGTAACCTTCATGCCCTGCACTGTAAGGTAGACTCTTAGCCACTGGACCACCAGGGAAGTCCTGGCTCATTTATTTTCAATGCTGAACTATATTCCATTGTCTTGAAGGACCACGATTGATTTTTCCATTCAATCTTGGTTGAAGGCCATCTTGGTTGTCTCCAAATTTGGACAATTATAAATAAAGTTGCTATAAACATACATATGCAGGTTTTTGTGTGGACATAAGTTTTCAGCTCTGTTGGGCAAATACCAAGAAGCGCAACTGCTGAATTACCTGGAAAGAGTAAGTTTAGTTTTTTAAGAATATGACAAACCACTTTCCAAAGTGTCTGCAACGTTTTGCATTCCCACCAGCAGGGAATGTGAGTTCCCGTTGCTCTACACCCTCACCAGCAGTTAGTGTTCTTCTATTAAGTATGGTAAGAGTGAACATCGACGTTTTAGGATTACAGTGAACTAAAAAGGACCAGAATGGGTGAATTTAATTCAGATGACCATTATATCTACTACTGTGGGCAAGAATCCCTTAGAAAAATGGAATAGCCCTCATAGTCAACAAAAGACTCTGAAATGCAGTACTTGGATGCAATCTCAAAAATGACAGAATGATCTGTGTTCGTTTCCAAGGCAACTCACTCTATATCACAGTAATCCAACTCTATGCCCCAACCACTAATGCTGAAGAACCTGAAGTTCTGCGGTTCTATAAAGACCTACAAGATCTTCTAGAACTAACACTAACAAAAGATGTCCTTTTCCTCATAGGGGATTGGAATGCAAAAGTAGGAAGTCAAGAGATACTTGGAGTGATAGGCAAGTTTGGCCTTGGTGTACAAAATAAAGTAGGGCAAAGGCTAACAGAGTTTTGCCAAGAGAATGCACTGGTCATAGCAAACACCCTCTTCCAACAACACAAGAAACAATTCTACACATGGACATCACCAGATGGTCAATACCAAAATCAGATTGATTATATTCTTTATAGTTGAAGATGGAGAAGCTCTAGACAGTCAGCAAAAATAAGACCAGGAGCTGACAGTGGCTCAGATCATGAACTCTTTATTGCAAAATTCAGATTTAAATTGAAGAAAGTAGGGAAAAACACTAGGCCATTCAGGTATTTCCTAAATCAAATCCCATATGATTATACAATGGGAGTAACAAATAGATTCAAGGGATTAGATGTGATAGAGTGCCTGAAGAACTATGAACGGAGGTTTGTGACATCATACAGGAGGCAGTGATCAAAACCACCCTTGAGGAAAAGAAATGCAAAAAAGCAAAATGGCTTTCTGAAGAGGCCTTACCAATATCTGAGAAAAGAAGACAGGCAAAAGGCAAAGGAGAAAAGGAAAGATATACCCATCTGAATGCAGAGTGCCAAAAAATAGCAAGGAGAGATAGGAAAGCCTTCCTAAGGACAATGCAAAGAAATAGAGGAAAACAATAGAATGGGAAAGACTAGAGGTCTCAAAAAAATTAGAGACACCAAGGGAACATTTCATGCAAAGATGGGCTCAATAAAGGACAGAAATGGTATGGACCTAACAGAAGCATAAAATATTAAGAA
>SJYC01073321.1:0-31478 GCA_006408675.1 Madoqua kirkii
GGGGACGGGGGTGGGGTGTAAGGGTGTGGGTTGGAGTCTGCACAGCTATCATTCACTTGCTGTTCTCTTTTTCAAATCTCCTCCTCTTAGCTCACGTGTGTTAAACTGTGGTGAAGAATGCTGGCCGCTCCTGCAGGACCACCCGCCCCCACCCCTGACCCCAACAAACACCAAGGCCAAGAGAGACCTCCGTGATCGCACCCGTCCTCATGGCTCCAGCCTCGCAGGTTCCCGTTCGTCCTTGGCCTCCTCCCCTTCACATACACGGTCCTTTCCTGCCTGCTTACCCTGTGGAAACAGGTTCCAGCACAAGACCCACAAACAGCAGCCTCCTGTAGCTGGACTGTGTGCCCAGCTCTCAGGTCCGTGTATTAATCCCTGATGATACACATCTCTGGTGGCTGTACTTCTCTAAAGCCCTGACTGTTGTGCAGATTCCCAGACCTCTGTTAACTCATTTAGTATTTACACTCAAGTCTGGATGTAGGCAGGATGTAGGCAGGGGAAGTATCATTATCTCCTTATTACTGGAGAATAGATAGAAGCTTGAGCAATAGGCAAAATATGCGGAACTAGTTAAGCGGTGGAACCCAACGAGAACAGGTTCTTTCTGACTCCCAGCCCAGGCTCCTTCTGCTGTGCTCCGGGGCTTTCTCTCACCTTGACAGGCCCACAGTCCCAAAGGTGAGGCTGTGGAAACCCAGTCCCTCTCCCTCTTTCTATGCCTCTGTGTTGTGCTCTGCAATGTCCAGATGGCCTTCTGTATGGGAGAACAAGAGAGACCCACACTCAGCGACAGTGAGCAACCCTGCTGGCCAGTGGGCGCTCCAGAGGACCTCCGTAGGGCCTGACATGACTCCCTGTGGCCCTGTCCTTTGAAGAGGGTGGACATTTAACCCCTTTGCCTGATTCTTTGCTGATTTCCTTCCTGTTTCTACTTCTCAAAGATGAACTGCTTCACTGACACAGATAACAAGGCGTCCATTTCTAGTGGCCACAGTCACCGTTCACTGAAAGGTGTGATCAGGGTTCTTTCTCCAGAGCAATAGAACCACAGGATGTGAGTGAAATGAATGAATGAATGAGGGTTTTTTGTTTGTTTGTTTGTTTTGTTTGTTTTTAAGGAATTGGCTTATATGATTGTGGAAGCTGCAAGTCTAAAGCCTGCAGTTAAGGCTAGCAGACTGGAGACCCTGGGAAAAGCAGTTGATGTTGCAGTTCAAGTCCAAAGGCAGCCCGGTCTCTCTTCTTTGGAGGAAATTGCCAACTGATGGAATGAGGACCACCCACATAGTAAGGGTATGTTATTCAGGCTTCTCTAGAGAAAGAGAACCAATTTGGATGTATGTGTGTAGGTATGCAGGTACCTATCTCTCTCTCTACCTATCTATTTATTATAGGGAATTGGCTCACATGATTACAGAGACCCCAAGAATTGGAGGATGAGTTGCAAGCTGCAGATCCAGGAAGAGCTGATGTTTCAGTCTGAGTCCAAAGGCAGATATAAAACCAATGTCCCAGCTCAAAGACAGTCAGATAGGAAGAATTCTCTCTTACCTGGGGGAGGACTAGTCTTTTTGTTCTGTTCAGGCCCTCAAGGAGTTGGCTGAGGCCCTTCCACATGAGGGAGGGCCACCTGCTTTACTCAGTCTATTGATTCAAACATTAATCGCATCCAGAGACACCTAGACCAATGTTTGACCAAATGTCTGGGTATCAAATTGACACATAAAGTTAGCCATCACAGACAGTGATGTGAATATGCCTTCTCTCTAGTCCACGTGGGATTGGTAAACAGAGCCAGGCTTCCCTTAGGGCCCAGCCATCACTCCTTGGTGGCTCAGATGGTACAGACTCTGCCTGCAATGCAGGAGACCTGGGTTTGAGCCCTGGGTAAGGAATATGCCCTGGAGAAGGGAATCGCTACCCACTCCAGTATTCTTGCTTGGAGAATTCCATGGACAGAGGAGCCTCAGGCTACAGTCTGTGGGGTTGCAAAGAGTCGGGCACGACTGAGCGATTAACACATCACTCCTTATGCATGCTCACCTCATGTGGCCATTTACACCCTCTTCCAACAACACAAGAGAAGACTCTACACACAGACATCACCAGATGGTCAATCAGGTTGATTATATTCTTTGCAGTCAGATGGAGAAGCTCTATACAGTCAGCAAAAACAAGACTGGGAGCTGACTGTGGCTCAGATCATGAACTCCTTATTGCCAAATTCAGACTCAAATTAAAGAAAGTAGGGAGAACCGCTAGACCATTCAGGTATGACCTAAATCAAATCCCTTGTGATTTTACAGTGGAAGTGAGAAATAGATTTAAGGGACTAGATCTGATAGATACAGTGCCTGATGAACTATGGAATGAAGTTTGTGACATTGTACAGGAGACAGGGATCCAGACCATCCCCATGGAAAAGAAATGCAAAAAAGCAAAATTGCTGTCTGGGGAGGCCTTACAAATAGCTGTGAAAAGATAAGAAGCAAAAAGCAAAGGAGAAAAGGAAAGATATAAGCATCTGAATGCAAAGTTCCAAAGAATAGCAAGAAGAGAGAAGAAAGCCTTCTTCAGTGATCAATGCAAGGAAATAGAGGAAAACAACAGAATAGGAAAGACTAGAGATCTCATCAAGAAAATTAGAGATACCAAGGGAACATTTCATGCAAAGATGGGCTGGATAAAGGACAGAAATGGTATGGACCTAACAGAAGCAGAAGATATTAAGAAGAGATGGCAAGAATACATGGAAGAACTGTACAAAAAAGATCTTCACGACCTGGATAATCACGATGATGTGATCACTCATCTAGAGCCAGACATCCTGGAATGTGAAGTCAAGTGGGCCTTAGAAAGCATCACTACAAACAAAGCTAGTGGAGGTGATGGAATTCCAGTGGAGCTATTTCAAATCCTGAAAGATGACGCTGTGAAAGTGCTGCGCTCAATTTGCCAGCAATTTGGAAAACTCAGCAGTGGCCACAGGACTGGAAAAGGTCAGTTTTCATTCCAATTCCAAAGAAAGGCAATGCCAAAGAATGCTCAAACTACCGCACAATTGCACTCATCTCACATGCTAGTAAAGTAATGCTCAAAATTCTCCAAGCCAGGCTTCAGCAATATGTGAACCGTGAACTTCCTGATGTTCAAGCTGGTTTTAGAAAAGGCAGAGGAACCAGAGATCAAATTGCCAACATCTGCTGGATCATGGAAAGCAAGAGAGTTCCAGAAAAACATCTATTTCTGCTTTATTGACTATGCCAAAACCTTTGACTGTGTGGATCACAATAAACTGTGGACAATTCTGAAAGAGATGGGAATACCAGACCACCTGACCTGCCTCTTGAGAAATCTATATGCAGGTCAGGAAGCAATAGTTAGAACTGGACATGGAACAACAGACTGGTTCCAAATAGGAAAAGGAGGACGTCAAGGCTGTATATTGTCACCCTGCTTATTTAACTTCTATGCAGAGTACATCATGAGAAACGCTGGGCTGGAAGAAACACAAGCTGGAATCAAGATTGCCAGGAGAAATATCACTAACCTCAGATATGCAGATGACATTACCCTTATGGCAGAACATGAAAAGGAACTCAAAAGTCTCTTGATGAAAGTGAAAGAGGAGAGTGAAAAAGTTGGCTTAAAGCTCAACATTCAGAAAACAAAGATCATGGCATCCGGTCCCATCACTTCATGGGAAATAGATGGGGAAACAGTGGAAACAGTGTCAGACTTTATTTTGGGGGACTCCAAAATCACTGCAGATGGTGACTGTAGCCATGAAATTAAAAGACGCTTACTCCTTGGAAGAAAAGTTATGACCAACCTAGACAGTATATTCAAAAGCAGAGACATTACTTTGCCGACTAAGGTCCATCCAGTCAAGGCTATGGTTTTTCCTGTGGTCATGTATGGATGTGACAGTTGGACTGTGAAGAAGGCTGAGTGCTGAAGAATTGATGCTTTTGAACTGTGGTGTTGCAGAAGACTCTTGAAAGTCCCTTGGACTGCAAGGAGATCCAACCAGTCCATTCTGAAGGAGATCAGCCGTGGGATTTCTTTGGAAGGAATGATGCTAAAGGTGAAACTCCAGTACTTTGGCCACCTCATGCAGAGTTGACTCATTGGAAAAGACTCTGATGCTGGGAGGGATTGGGGGCAGGAGGAGAAAGGGACGACCGAGGATGAGATGGCTGGATCGCATCACTGACTCGATGGACATGAGTCTGAGTGAACTCTGGGAGTTGGTGATGGACAGGGAGGCTTGGCGTGCTGCAATTCATGGATTCGCAGAGAGTTGGCCATGACTGAGCGACTGAGCTGAACTGAACTGAACTGAAAGATTGTTTGGCACTTCTCTCATCAGGAGATGGGATGTATGTCATCTTCCCTTGACTCTAAGTTTTGTGACTACCTAATGCAAAGAATGTGACAGAAACAGTGTCAGTTTCCAGTTCTAAGCCTCAAGAAACCTGAAGCTTTTATTTCCTGTCTTTTAGGAGGTTTGTTTTTGGAACCCAGCCATCATGCTGTGAGAAAGTCCAAATGGCCAGTGGAGACCCTCCCATTGAGTGGAACTGACATACAGTCTTCGTACTGGCTGCGAGCACAGCTGAAAACCCATACCAGCTTTCCTGCCACGTGAGTGAGCCACCTTAAAGATCCTCCAGCCCCCAGTCAAGCCACTCCTGCTGATGCCTCATGGGGCAGAAACAAACTATGCCCACTTAGAAAATAAATGATCGTTGTTTTTTAAATATTAAGTTTCAGAGTGTTTTGTTATTCAGCAGTAGTAACAGGAATGCCTAGGAAGGCTGGCTTTGGGCCTCAGGAGAGAAGGAAGGCTCCCAGCCCAGTTCTATTAGAGCTCTGTCAGGGTTATTGGTCCAGCTCATAATGCAGGGGTACTTGACTTCTGTTCTGCTCTTGTTTATTCTATATTCAGCTCCCTTAGGAGCTGCGTGTGTATGGGATAACTAGAAAACTGGCGGAGCAGATGCAGGGCATAGATGCTCCTCAGGCCCCACCGTGTCCCCTAGGAGCTTTTCCACCTGTTCAGTAGACCCATTATTCAGCCTCTGCAGGTGTTGCTGCTAATGTAGTTCGGTCGCTCAGTCGTGTCCAACTCTGTAACCCCATGGGCTGCAACACTCCAGGCTTCCCTGTCCTTCACTATCTCCCGGAGTTTGCTCAAACTCATGTCCAGTTGGTGATGCCATCCAACTATCTCATCCTCTGTCGTCCCCTTCTCCTTCTGTCTTCAATTTTCCCCAGCATCAGGGTCATTTCCAATAAGTTGGCCAAAGTATTAGGGCTTCAGCTTCAATGTTATTCCTTCCAGTGACTATTCATGGTTGATTTCCTTTAGGATTGACTAGTTTGTTATCCTTGCAGTCCAAGTGACTTTAACTGTTAATGGCTCTTGCTATTATATTTTTGCTGCTAATGGCTCACATGGAAAACCTTCTCCAAAAATTGCCATGGGTAACTGGAGCTGCCTTAGCTCTCTGGAGGTGCCTGGGAGTTAGGCTCTCCCTCACTAAGGAGCTATAGCCAACGGCTGGCTGGTGTGGGTTTATGGAGGCCCAGTTCCTTACCTCAAAGAAGCTTCTGTCTGTAGCTATCCATGGGGTCAGGCTGGGGCCAGGCTTCAACCTCTTGGATAATTTCTCCCCAACCCTATCCTGCTTCTCTTCCTCCCATACAAGTCTTCCGGCAAGCACTCCGTCCATAAATCACTCTCACAAACATCCTTGTTTTTGGCCCTGCTTTTAGGAACATGACCTAAGAAAGGGTGAATTCTTGGATGCTCAGAAATCGTACCTCCTTGGTGCTGGCCTGGGGTCTTGAGTAGGTGGTAGATGATAACGACTCTTACCCATCCCTCTGTGAACAGGTGTTGATGTTTCTCAAGTGCCAAATTCTGACATATTTATGTCAGCAGGTCTATGTCTATGTCATAAATCCCCCAAACCTTCATGCCCCTTAGATATTTCTATACTAATAGGATACAGGGGGAAAAATGTGAGAAAAGTGGGGAAAGTGATGGTACCATACGGTGACTTCATCCTCCTGCCACTCATCTCAGAAAGGTACCTAGGAACAAGACAGGGGGTGGTTGGGGGAGTGGAAGCTGGAAGTGGGAGAAATACCTGAGGTTTGCATGAACATTCCAGTGGGATAAAATTTCTATGTTGGAAGCAAATTGTGAGATCCATGTGTGGGCAGTGTCTCCGTGATATTTTGAATGTTTAAGCTTCTGACTCATGTACAATTTAAAAAAAAAAAACCACCTGGCTTAGAGCTGGGGCGCTTGGAGGGTGATGGCTAAGGGGTTTCATTTTGAGGGCAGAGTATTCTAAAAGTGATTATGATGATAGTTGCACAATCTGTGAATGCTCTAAAAGCCACTGAATTATACACTTTAAACGAATGGTCTGGTGTGTTCTATGTACTGAATGTTGCTGTTGTTTAGTGGCTAAGTTATGTCCAGCTCTTTCATGACCCCATGGAGTGTAGCCCACCAGGTCCCTCTGTCCATGGGATTTCCCGGGCAAGAATACTGGAATGGGTTGCTAATTCCTCCTCCAGGGAATCTTCCCCGCCCAAGGACTGAACGCACATCTTCTGCATTGGCAGGCAGCTTCATTATCACTGAGCCACCAGGGAAGCCCAAATGTTTATGTGCCCTCCTCAGATTCATACGTTGAAACCTAATCCACCAACATCTCAATGTAATGGTATTTGGAGGTAGAGTCTTCAGCAGGTGATTAGGTCATGAGAATGAAGCCCTCATGAATGGGATTAGCATCCTTATAAAAGAGACCACAGAGAGCTTCCTTGCCTTCTCTACCACTTGAAGACACATCAAGAAAAGTCAATCGTCCAATTAGAATGTGGGCCCTTGCGACACTGAATCTGCCAGGGCCTTGATCTGCACAGCCTCCAGAACATTGGGAAATAAATTTATTTTGTTTATAAGCCACCCAGTCTATGGTGTTCTGTGACAGTAGCCTGAACTAAGACAGTGTATCAATTATATCTCAAATACACGTACATCTTTCTAAAACAGAAACCCACCCGGATTGATTTCTGGCGCGCTCCAGTGGGGCTGGCAGCGCTGGTGTGGAGGGTGAGCCACTAAATGCGTGGTCTGTGGCTGGGAATAAATAGTGGGGAGTGTGAACTGTCCCCGAGCTGCCGGAGAGCAGCTACTAAGTCTAGGATGCTCTCTATAATAATCAATATACCTAGCCAACAATAATGAAAGCTACCCAATCCCTGGGCTTTCCAGGTAGCTCAGAGGTAAAGAACCTGCCTGCCAATGCAGGAGCTGCAGGAGACATGGGTTCGATCCCTGGATTGGAAAGATGCCCTGTAGAAGCAAATGGCAGCCTACTCCAGTATTCTTGCCTGGAGAATCCCACGAACAGAGGAACCTGGCGGGCTATAGTCCATCGGGTCGCAAAGAGTTGAATATGACTCAATGATAGAGCACATACCCAACCCTCAACATACTCCAAAGCCATCTTGCTATCATTTGGGGCTTTGCCCCTCCCAGTCCCCTCCTCTGCAACCCTCCCCTACTCCCCGTTCTTCTAGGCTGACATATATCAACCTTCAAAGCTCAGCATGCCAGCCTTTCCCCCAGTCTGTCCTATTTCTAGCAGTTCCGATTGTCCTCTGTCTGCTCAGAGTGAGAAGTCACCTCGTTTCATGAGTATCTTTCAGATCTTCAGTTCTGACAACTCTCTAGAAGGAAGCATTGTTGATCATTTCAGGTCACTGAGTCTGTATAACTTAATGGTCTTTGTTTTATAAGTGTTAAGAACAAATACCCCAAAGCTTGAAATAAAGTATAAAGATGACTATATAACATTTCAGAATCAAATTAAAACAGTCTGATGAAAGGTTATCTGACTCTCCAGGAGGTTTCCCAGGTGACTCAACCCAGATAACTCAGGTGGTAGAGAATGAGACTCTTAATCTCAGGGTCGTGGGTTTGAGCCCCACATTGGGCACATGTTTTAGGGCTTCCCAAGTGGCTCAGTGATAAAGATGCAGGAGAACCAGGTTCGATCCCTGGGTTGGGAAGATCCCCTGAAATAGGAAATGGCAACCCATTCCAATAGTCTTGCCTGGAGAATTCCATGGACAGAGGACCCTGGCGGGCTCCAGTCCACTGAGCATGATGCTCACACATGACTCTCCAGGGGATGTCACTTTGTTTGACTTTGCTATTGATTAGGTTCAGATTTGATAAAGCTAGATGTCAACGTGTAGAAAATTGATAAGTTGCAAACAATTTTTGTCCTGTGAAGGTGCAAATGGCTTTGTCCTGCAGAGAACATAATCCTCAAGGACTGACATGTTATTATCCTGTCAGTAAGCTTTTCTTGTAAAGGCTCAGAGGATAAACATTCTAAGCTTTGTGGGCTATATAGTCTCTGCCTCAGCTACTGAACTCTGCCATGAACAAGCTTGCCTGAGTCCCAGTAAAACTATATTTACAGACATTGAAATTTAAATTTCATGTCATTTTCACATGTTATGAAATATTTTTCTTTATTTTTCTAACTGTTGAAAAATGTAAAGAAAAAAAGTTCTTAGCTTGTAGGCATACAAAAACAGGTGGTTGGTGTGATTTGATCAGCAGGTTATAGTTTGTTGATTCTTGACCTAAAGATTTTATTGCCCTATAGGCCATTAACTAGTTTTATATTTAACTTGGACCCTGATTCAGCCATTCTCTTTTTGCACTAAATGTGTGTATGGATGTCGGCGTATATATGGTGGGGTGTGTGTGTGTGTTAGTTTCTTTTATCCTCTTGGAACCCATTTTGCCATCCTGCTGATCCCTTCATTAATGAGTTAAATAGGTTTGAAAGATGCTCGCCATACATTTCCAGTTCACTCGGAATGTGGAGGAGTTCGAGCATCTCTTTTGTTGCCTTGGCTCCCATCCCAAGTGATTTATCAAGATGTTGTCCTACATAAAGACAGGTCTGTTCTGAAGAGAAATTCTCATGCCTACAGTTTTCCCCACTCCATCATTATGAGGCTCTTTTTGCAACAGCATCCTCCTTCACGAGGCCCATGGCTGGGGCTGGCAGTGGGCGGGCCTGCATGGATGAGAGATAATGAGTTAATGACACCGGTGGTGTTGATGCACAGCGGGGCTTGGGTACCAGCAAACGTCAAGTTGCCAGGGCCCACGTGGAGGAGAACAGCGCACCCGGAGCCTGCGAGGCCTCCTGCAGGGTTTCTCACCATCTCCCTCCTGCATCCACGATTTCAGTGCAGCTGGAGCCTCGCCCCTGCGGATATACGGTATCATTAATATGGACCAGTGCTCCCTAGAAGACTTGGCTCTGACAGGGCAATGTTACTGTTGGAGTCTTTCTATCGTAAGAGGAATAGCAATGACTCCTGGGTGTGGGGAGAAGTATAGGTTCCTGCAGAGGGAAAGTTCACTGAGTGCCTGGTTGTTGCTTGGTTCCCTGGGAGCAGGTGTTAATTAAATAGTCCCTGGGCTGTGGGAGCTGGGCATTTCCCAGGGAGGAGGAGGTGGGAAAAAGGCACCCCCTTCCCTTAGTTTAAGATGCCCAAGAACATGGTGAAAAAATGCTCATCCTCAGTGGTTGTCAAAGAACAATTGACTGAAACCAGTAACAGCAATGAATATTATTATTTTTGTCATCTTTCCACTGATTGGGGTGGAAATTGGTTTTACCTTCTTAAAAACATCTTGGCAATAAGTATATTGAACATACCCATGTTTGTCCCAATCACTGTGGCCAAGTTCAATCTAGTCCTAAAGGTTTCAGAGAGAATGGGCTGAAATTTATTTCATATTAAAAGTACCTACATATTTTAACCTCATAATACACATATATGTGATCACTGTAAAAAAGAAAACATTATGGATAAAACTAAAACTCTCCCTCGGGACCATCACTCCTATCTCTGAAGTCCCTAGTTTTGTCAGTTTTGTGTCTTTCCAGACTTTTAATTATGTATTTGCTGATATATGTGTCTGCAGAAATATGAAGTATAATTCTGTGGGGGATAATCTAGGTATATAAATGATATAATATTTTATGCTTTTTCTTACACTTTGACTACTCAATAATATGCCTAAAACATATTTCATATCTGTACGTAAAGGCTGCATATCATTCCACTGAGCACATATCATAGCTTATTTAACTGATCCTTATTTTATTTAGGGCAATGGTTTTCAACCTTGCTTATCCACCATACTACTCTGCCATCAATGATGGAAGATGTTCACATTTCATTACACATTCTCCAGACATGCAGAGTTACTGTAATACCCTAGGCTGCATATCATTCCACTGAGCACATATCATAGCTTATTTAACTGATCCTTATTTTATTTAGGGCAATGGTTTTCAACCTTGCTTATCCACCATACTACTCTGCCATCAATGATGGAAGATGTTCACATTTCATTACACATTCTCTAGACATGCAGAGTTACATGTAATACCCAGGACCCTCTGCCCTACTGGGCTTCCCTGGTGGCTCAGCTGGTATGAATCCACCTGCAGAGTGGGAGACCTGGGTTTGATCCCTGGGTTGGGAAGATCCCCTGGAGAAGGGAAAGGCTACCCACTCCAGTTTTCTGGCCTGGAGAATCCCATGAACTATATAGACCATGGGGGCCACAAAGAGTCTGACCCGGCTGAGCAGCTTGCACTCACTCTGTGCTCACGCTGGTACTTCCTTTACCTCTTGGGAAGGCACATCGGAAGGTAAGCAAAGAGTAACTGTTGCTATTATTGGGGTAAATTTGAATTCAGTCTTAAAAAGAAAAAGTAAGTTACTGACAGACCTTCCAGTTTAATTATTATTATTGTTAAGTATCTTGGAACTTAGCTTATAACTGGTCTCTATATGCTTGTTTTATCCCATCCAATAGGAAAAAAGAGAAAAACCTCCCCTCCCACTATGAAACTGAATGCTTCCTTACATGCTAGGCTATCTGGCCGTTCTGATTTAGGACTTCAGGCTCCCTCTATATAGGAAAAAAGAACTTTCCCAAGTTGCCCATCCCAGCTTATGGAGGTTTATGAGGGTGAGTCTTAGGAATGAGAGAGGGAGAAGGCAGTTCAGCTCATGGGGCCTGCAAACTGAGGGAGAGGAGGTGCACCCGGCACAGAGGGTGGTCAGTGCTGAGGATTGAGCCACCACCACAGGGGTCCCTCGCTGAAATGTGGAGCTGAGTCCGTGCCACTTGTGGTTGAGGTTCAGGGAGAAGAGAACCGGACTGAATGGGACCCCCGGGGGCTGGGTGATCACAGTCTCGCTCACTGTGCAAGTGCCTGCCCAGAGGGTTCTGTCGAGAGGAGCAGGCAGCTGCCTTGACACCAGGTGTCAGCAGAGTCGTGTGCCCGGGCCCCCACAGATGGCAGAGGGGAAGCTGGACAGCTCAGGACCCCTGTGTTACAGCAGTGATATCGACAAGTGTCAAGAGGACCAGGATTCCGGGGCTGCTCACAGGGGTGGACAGGTTTCTTTCTTTGAAGAGATAATAAGTTCGATGAACATCCCTTAGAGATCACAGAGTATTACAGAAGGAAGGGGCTGTGGCAACAGAGACATTCTCAAGATGCTGGGGCAAAGTCATCCAGCTTGAAAGCTCAATGCTCTTTCCTTGTCCTCACTGATGAAGCAGGACACCTCAACTACCGTAATAATGAGAGTGAACACTGTCTGAGTGTCTGCCATGTGCAAACACGGAATCTCTTGCTCCACTCTCACAACCTTTCGGGGAGCATCAGAATTCCTAATTGGCAGTGTGGAAGGCTGGAGGAGCCTGCCCAAGGTTACACCTTGCAAGTGGCGCCACTGGGATTTGAACCGTAATTCTGACTCTCACTTTCCACGACAGGCAGAGAGCCCCTGTGGTGAAGTTGTTGAAAGAAAGAAATGAGTTTCCATGGCCAAGGTACCTGACACTCAGGAGATGCTAGGAGGAAGTGCTGTTTGGCTAAGCCTGGGTTGGAAGGGAAAGCACTGGAATCTTCTGTTAACCTGGTGTATTTGTGAGGATTGGGGAGGGAAGATACGGCTTCCTCAAGAAAACCCCCAGCTGGTGGGAGCCTTCTTAAAAAGATGGATGGTGGGCTCTTGGCTCTGAAATTTTCTTCCAAATAACAGAAGGCTGACTTCCCTGGTTTTAAATTTTATTATTATTATTATTATCTTTCAAAATGGGCAAACCACTTAACTATGCCCCCGTGTATTTATTTTGACCATTGGTACATCTGATTCTTTTGTGGCTATACAGATAAACAACTTATAACTGAGAATGGGAGAAAATACTCCCTCCAAGGACCCTGATGGCAGCAAGAGGCTGGTCCTGCCCTTCTCTGAGAAGACTGCCCTGAGCTTGCAGTTAGCCCTCCATGTTTTCAGCATTCCCTCCAGTGTGAAATTTAGAGCTGGTTCCTCATTGCCTTTTTGTGATAGTTTTTTAATTTTCAAAATGACTTTCAATATTAACTCTCTTTTGAGAAAACAGCACCTCCAGTTCCTTTTGGGAAGTCATCTTCCTTCAGCTTGGCTGCATAGACCTGACTGGCTAAAGCAATCAGACTCTTCCTGGCCAGTTGTTTGTTGTTGTTCAGTTGCTAAATCATCTCCAACTCATTGTGACCCAATGGGCTACAGCAAGCATGCTAGGCTTCCCTGTTCTTCACTATCTCCCGGAGTCTGCTCAAATTCATGCCCATTGAGTCAGTGATGCTATCTAGCCATCTCATCCATTGCCACCTCCTTCTCCTTTTGCCTTCAACCTTTCCCAGCATCAGGGCCTTTTCCAATGAGTCAGTCTCCTGGCCAAAGTGACTGGTTAAAAGTTGGCCAAGTAACCTGGTCCAGCCAATGAGACAAGAAGAGATGACTGCTAGGGCCTCTGTAGAATAAACACCCCTCCTTCTCTTGAAGGGTGTATGATCTGGAGTTATACTGGCCATTTTTGCTTCCCCAGGGGGAGAGAGTGCAGCTTCAGGATCAAGCCAACAGAATGGAGGCAGAGCAGGGAGACATTGCCTTTGGTGATAACATTTAAACTCCTGGATCAAGCCGAGCCTGAAGGCAGATGACTCTGGACTTTTCAAGCATATGAGTAAATGAAAGTTATTTTGTGTTTAAGACAGTTTGGGTTGAGTTTTCTGTCACCAGCCATTAAAACAGTCTCAGTGATGCCCTTGCCAATAGCGTGCCCCTGAGGGCTGTCGAGGGAGTTGAAGGAGTTGAAGCTCATTGGTGGTTCAGTTTAAAGATAGGGCCAACGTGTTGGCAAAAGTGCAGGGGAAGAGGGGCTCTTGTACACCGTGGGTGGAGTATAACTTAGCGCAAGTTTTGGGAGGGCCGTCTGACTAAACTATATGTGTTATTCTGGGTCCTTTGAGAAGCAGGTGCCAAGGTAAATTAAGTGTACAAGGATTTTCTTAGAGGAAATGCCTGTGTGGGGGTGGGGGGAAATGCAGGGAGGAAGCCAAGCCTGGTAAAATCATCAGACTTGGATGCAAGTCTGACCCCCCAGCGAAGGAGAGAGAAGGTGGAGGCGTCCTAGACAGTCTTGCAGTCTAAGGCAAGTTCTCTCTCTCTTCTCCTTCAAATTATCCTCAGGCTTGGTTGCCTGGCTCCCCAGCCCACAGCATCTCAGTGGCAACAACTTAGAAAAGATGAAGGACTCTGTGGGCTGTCAGAGACTAGCACAGTGACACCCAGATCGGACGAAAGGAGACAAAAATATCTGAAGTTGATGCAGCCCACATGACCCAGAGTCATCAAGAAAAGACTAATCTTCTTGAGTATCTTCTGCTTAAAGGAAGCAGGAAAATGTATAACACGGTTTAGAAAGATTTCCACCCAACGTGGAATAAGTAGATACAGTTGTTTTAAGAATGAGTTTTAGTTTTCTGGAAAAGTCCCCTATGGAGAACTCTTCCTTTTCCAAAGCTGCCTGATGAATTAGTCAAAGCTGAAAGGGTCTGCATCTCCATATCACAAAGCAGAAAACCGAAACAGAGACGGTAAGCCGCTTCCAAGAGGTCGCAAAGTAAGTGGCACTGGTGAGATTTGAACCGATGTCTTTTTTTTTTCCCCTAGAAAACACCCTGATTATTATTTTTAAATTTATTTTAATTAATTTGTTTATTTGGGTGTGCCAGGCCTTAGCTGTGGCACATGGGATCTACTTACCTGATCAGGGCCCCTTGCATTGGGAGCACAGAGTCTTGGCCACCGGACCACCAGGGAAATCTTTGAACCAATCTCTTTTTGAAAATTTGTTTTTATTGAATTGTAGTTGATTTACAATGTTGTGTCAGTTTCTGGTGTACAGCAAACTGATTCAGTTACATATATATATATAATGGGGAGTGGAGATAAAGCTGGAAAGGTAGATTAGAAAATTGTTTTGAAAAGCATCTTAAATGTCAAGTTTTGAAGTTTAGACTTAACCTGAAATTATAATGACAGTAATGATACCTTATGTCCACATAATGCCCAGTAATTTAAGATGTGTATAAGAGACAGCATATATATATATAAGAATATATATTCTTTTTCATATTCTTTTCCATTATAGCTTCTTACAGGATATTGAATACAGTTCCCTGTGCTATATGGTAGGACCTTGTTGTTTATTTATTTAATGTATAGTAGCTTATATCCGCTAATCCCAAACTCCTAATTTATCCTTCCCTCCACCTTTCCTCTTTGGTAGCCATAAATTTGTTTTCTATGTCTATGAGTCTGCTTCTGTGTTGTAAATAAGTTTATTTATATCACATTTTAGATCCCACATATAAGTAATATCATATGATACTTGTTTTTCTCTGTCTAATTTACTTCTTATAATAATAATCTCTAGGTCCATCCATGTTGCTGCAAATGACATTATTTCATTCTCTTTTATGCCTGCTCAGATGGTGAAGAAAATGCCAATGCAGGAGATGCAAGAGACGTGGGTTCAATCCCTGGGTCGGGAAGATTCCCTGGAGAAGGGAATGGCAACCCACTCCAGTATTCTTGCCTGGAGAATTTCATGGACAGAGGAGCCTGGTGGGCTACAGTCCATGGGTTCACACAAAGTCGGAACTGACTGAGCAACAGACCCTTTCACGTATATATATATATATAAAACACATCTTCTTTATCCATTCATCTATCGATGGCCATTTAGATTATTTCTGTGTTGACTATTGTAAATAGTGCCACTATGAACATTAGGATGCATGTATCTTTTTGACTTATAGTTTTGTTTGGATATATGCTCAGGAGTGGGATTGCTGAATCATAAACAACTCTTTTTTTAGTTTTTTTGAGGAACCTCCATAGTGTTTTTCATACTGGCTACACCAATTTACATTCCCACCAACAGTGTAGGAGGGTTCCCTTGTCTCCATCCTCTATCTAGCACTTATTATTTGTAGACTTTTTAGTGATGACCAATCTGACCAGCATGAGGTGATACCCATTGTGATTTTGGTTACATTGCTCTGATAATTAGCAGTATTGAGCATCTTTTCATGTGCCTATTGGCCATCTATATGACTTCTTCGGAGAAATATCTATTTAGGTCTTCTGCTCATTTTTTGATTGTGAATCCATGTCTTTTTTATTCCAGATCTGGTAACATGGAGATGTATCACCCAGCTCTGCTGCTTCAAGGAAGTGGGTGGAGGGGCCTTCAGCTGTCAGTTCCCACAGGGTCAGCCTCAGCTGCAGAGACCTGCCTTAATCAAAGTCACATCCTTTCCAGGGAGCCCACATCAGTGATTCATGCCTCGGAAATCGCATGGACAGAGGAGCCTGGCAGGCTACAGCCTATGGGGTCACACAGAGCTGGATGCGACTTAGTGACTAAACCACCACCAGCATCACCACAGCAGTGACTAAGTGGAATATGGGGCTAATGATCTGGCCATTTCAGCTCTACGTGGTCCACTCTGATGGCCACTATTTGCCCCATGGCTTACCCCCAGGCTCAGTGGAGGTGGGCAGAATGACAGTCCCTGGTATGAGGTAGTGTCCAACTGTTCAGACTTCCATGGAGTGAACTGGGGGAGAGGGGGTGGGTATGTGAGGAAGGGACACACTAGCAGGAGCAAAGTATCGGGTAGCGATGGACACAGAAGAGTACTTATAAGCATCACTAGATTGTGGCTATTGCCAAAAGACTGATTTTCTACAGAAAGTAAACAGCTAGGACAAGTATCAGGCACTTGGTCAGGAATGAAAGTCAAGAGCCCCTTTGGCTGCAGACAAAGAAGTTCTCATCTCTTGTGGCAGGAGGCAGATGAAGCCCGAGGCTCAGTGTCAGAAATTCAAAGGCGGGGGCTTCCCTCGTGGCTCAGCTGGTAAAGAATCTGCCTGCAATGCAGGAGACCCCGGGTTGACTCCTGCGTTGGGAATGTTCCCCTGAGGAAGGGAAAGGGTACCCACTCCAGTATTCTTGGGCTTTCCTGGTGGCTCAGACAGTAAAGAATCTACCTGCGATGCAGGAGACGTGGGTTTGATTCCTGGGTTGGGAAGATCCTGAGCTCCCAACCAAGGGAGCATGTTGTGCTACAGTCAACAGCTACCAGCTGTTGTGCTACAGCTGGTTGGGACCTTGACAGCGGGGATGGGGTCATCTGAGTGCTCTCCTCAATGATGTTTCCATTTGGGGTGCTACTGTGAGTAGTGTTTGTATATTACTGTGAGTAATGCTATGGCCATTCATATTTGAAAACCTGTTTTCAATTTTGTTGAGTACATGCTGAGAACTGGAATTGCTGGGCCCACGTGGTAATTATGTGTTTAATTTTTTAAGGAAGTGCCGAACTGTTTTCCAGAATGGTTTCTCCATTTTACATTCCCAGCAGCAATGTATGAGTCTGGTGATATTTTCATTTTCTTTGGGGAACCACCTTCTTGTTTGGGCTCATGTGGATTAGCAGTATTGACCCCTCTGCCTCAGCCATGTGCACCCAAGCAGAGTCTAGCCAATCAGCATGGGCCAAAGAGACTGCTTCAAGAATGGACATGTGCCCCGAGTCAGGGCAGTGAGATTCAACTCTGAATCTAGAACAACCCCTGGGCTTTTATTACTTGTACCAATAAATCGACCATCCTTCATGTATCAGGTCAGTCTGAGTTGGGTTTCCTGTCACTCGTGACCAACTGATTACACTGTAGCTTAAGATTTGCTTGTAGAAAATCTCTGTCTGAGATATTTGTCTCCACTCTGTGTTGGACATTTATTGAGCGTCGACTTTACATCAGGTACAGCTACAAGTCGATGCTGGAGTTGGGCTCGCACCGTGAGGGTGAGAATGGATCAGTGAAAAGTTAGAGCTGCGATCTTGCAGACAAAAGGGAACTTCTGGCTGCAGGTGTTATCATTCCATGACCTCAGAGCTGTGGTGGAAAAAGCAGAGACTTTGTGTGAAGGTACACCTATCACAGTAAAAGTATCCCCACCATCCCACTAAAGTAAAAGTCCTCTCCCATACGCCTGATGTCTACACTGGCACCCCTTTCTTGCTGATGCTTGATGGGGCTGCTGTCCAGCCTTACTCTCTCCTAAGGCTAGTGTTGACTTGCTATTGTGGAGAGGCAGGACAAGCCTCACTCAGAGGCTTGACCCAGCTCTGACTCTCGGGCTCCCAGATGGCTCCCAGAATAGCAATTTGCTGTTCCATGCCTCCCTCCCCTAATCAGAAGAAGAAAAAGGAGCAGTTCAGTGTTTGGACCTGGAGTAGATACGGAAACCCAGCTCCATAGTTGCTTGCTGTGGAAACTCAAACAAATCACTTAACTTCTCTGAGCCTCAGTTTCTTAATCTGTAAAGTGAAAATATTAATAATTTTTATTTTTCAAGATTGGTATGAGCAGTGACGATGCTCATGATGATGGTGATGACTGTTGATAGCACATGCAAACCCCTGTAGTCACTTTATGTCCCTTATCTTCTTTTTCCTTCCCATCAATCCTGTGAGTTAATGGCAACTCACTCCAGTACTCTTGCCTGGAAAATCCCATGGAGCCTGGTAGGCTGCAGTCCATGGGGTCGCACAGAGTCAGACATGACTGCAGCAACTTAGCAGTAGCAGCAGCAGCAGCAGCAGCGCCACCCCCCTCCCCCGGCCCCATTTTATGAATGAAGAATCTGAGGCACCAAGAAGGTGGCTATACAATTTATAAGCGGTGGAGCTGGAATTCAGACAAGGATATTCAACTCCAGAGTCCATGCTCTTGCAACTGGGGATATCAGCTGTATTTCTTTCAGTGCTCAGAAGAGCCCTGTGGGTAGGACCAATGATTAAGTCCATTTTACAGACAAGGAAAGTGAATCTCAGAGAGAGTAAGCTATTGCCTCAAGGACACAGAGTTAGAACACAACACGGCCGGGACTTCCACCCGCTTGGGCACTCTTTTCACTACTGCGCCTGCGCATTCTCCCTGGCTTCTGTTTGTTCGAATGTCCACGAGCGCGAGCCACATTTAGTGCGTTGGTGAGCAGACCTAAAAGCACCAAACCGAAGTTTCTTTCTTTCTTTCTTTTCATGCTTCTGTCTCTAGTGTCTTTTCATCCAAATCACAGTTTGCATGTCAATAACACACCATTAAGTATTATTTAAAATGCATCCACCACAGAGAACGGCCACGTCTCTGTAACAAACGCAAGGGACCTCTGGCCACTCTCCAAGGTGTTGAATAACTCACAGTGCCTCGACCATCGCTGGTGCCTCCCAGCACCCCTGCAAGAGCCCAGGTCTCGGGGGCACCCACCGCTGGTGGGCCGGTACCATATCTGCACGCAGTCCTCCTCTTCTGGGTCTGCATGGACACCGTCGTCCGGCTGGCTCCCATCCCAGTAGCTGTAGTCATAGGGTGAGCCGTCTGTCCATTCAAACTTCCCTTCCTGGGGGTGGGGGGGGGGTGGGTGAGGGGTCGCATCCAGGGACAAGGAAGCAAGCCAAGGAGAGAAAGATCAGGCATTCAGGCCATCTCTAGCATGGAGTAATATCTAATGCCTTCATACCTAACAGTGCAGAAGCCCTCACTTTTATCTGATATACTATTATTACCACCATAACTGGTAATGGTGAAACCCTGTGGGTACAAAAGCCCCTCCATGCACCCTGCCTCTTGCTTGTAGAAAAGCTGTAGTCTCCCAGGCCTTTCCTGAGTCACAGAAGAGCAGGTTCAAACGGTTAATGATTAGGACACTGGAATCACAGAATCTTTCGTTCCTCCCTGAAGATATAGATGGCCGTGTCCAATGCACATACCCGAGTTGTTTTCCAACTACTGTAACTGGCACAAGAGGGGAGGACCAGACTGAAACTCTGACAAGCTTCTCCATCTTGTGCAGTACTGGATCTATGGCTAGCACAGGACCCAGAACTGCCTTCAAGGAAATAAGGACAAACTGATCCTGGAGTTGAAGGATCAAGATGATGCTGATCTGACCACTTGACTGTGGGAGCTGATTGTGCTGTTCTGCATGCAAGCCCCCTGCCTGTGCACTCCTGAAACTCCCCTTTAAAACCTTTGCCTCCTAACCAGCAACTGGGAGACAGTTTGGGGGACCCATCTGCCATCTCCCCAGGTTTTCAAAATACAGCATCTTTCTTATCCCACCAACCCTGTCTCTCAAACACTGTCTTTTGAGCAATGAGCAGGCAAGCCTGAGTTTGGTTCCTGCTCTGGCTGGTAATATTACTAGCTGTTGTTTGTTGAGGGCTTATTATATATCATGCCAGGTGGGCATTTTGTCCTCACTATCCTGCAAAGCAGAAATTGTCATCTCCATTTTATAGATGAAAAAACTGGAACTTAGATTAGTCTACCCAAATTCACATAGTTAATAAAGCATTAGTACCAGGTTTTAAACCCAGGTCTATCTGACTGCAGTACTCAAGACTCTATTACATTAAAAAAAATTTTTTACCAGTGAGTGGAAATCATCCTCATCTTTTTTTCTATCTGCCCAAATAGTGTGTATTTTTCTTGCCTGCTATGGAACCACTCTGACCAATTACAAGAAAAGTCCTGTTTTGGTGTTGCAATAAATGTGCAAATTAACTGCGGAAAGAACAACTTCTTTGCAATGCCCTGGAACAAAAGTCATCTCTCCATTTATTCAAGTTTTTAGAAGAGTCTCTACCGAAACATCAATGATTATGGAAGCCACGTTGTATAATGGAAATTGCATGCACCTTCTGGGAGAGAGACTAGAGCCTGGGATTCCAGCTCCTCTTACTTCCTAGCTCTGCAGTCTAGACAACTAACTTAACTTCTCTGAGCCTTAGTTTCCACACCTGTAAAATGGACTGAATATCTCCCTCAGAGAATTATTGTGAGAACTGAATGAGGTTAAAAGCACTAAGAGACTTAACTAGTGCCTTGCATGTGGTGCCTAGGACTGCAAAGAAAAATACAAAAGCAAGTCCTTTTACTGTATCATTCGTTATTCTTAAGTCTTGTAATACAAATTCCTTAACTCTAAGTATATTCATAAGCCAATTTTAAAATTACTATTATAATGGGACATTTTGGTTCTTTTTGTAAGTGACAACTTCTATACATGTTCTTGCCAAGAGAATTCTACTGATTGTTAAACTATCTTTACTGAGCCTGGCCACTATTGCTACTTCTGCTTCACTGACAGCAAGTTCAACTACCCTAAATGAGCTCTTGTGTCAGGAGAGCTTGTGCAAAGCACAGGCTAAATCCTTTACATATATTGGTCCATTTACTTTGTACAACCAGGCACTGTTGTTATCACTCCATTTCATAGCTGAGAAAACTGAAGCCCAGAGATGTAAAAAAACACTGTCTCAAAGTCACCTGTGTGTGTCCTAAGCTGCTTTAGTCATGCTTGACTCTTTGTGACGCTATGGACTATAATTCGCCAGGCTCCTCTGTCCATGGGAGTCTCCAGGCAATAATATTGCAGTGGGTGGCTATCCCTCCTCCAGGGGATCTTCCCAATCCAGAGATGGAGCCCCTGTCTCTTACATCTCCTGCACTGGCAGGTGGGTTCTTTACCACTAGCGCCACCTGGGAAGGCCCCAGAGTCAGCTGCTTCATCTTGTGCAGTACTGGATCTATAGCTAGCACAGGACCCAGAACTGCCTTCAAGGAAATAAGGACAAACTGATCCTGGAGTTGAAGGATCAAGATGATGCTGATCTGACCACTTGACTGTGGGAGCTGATTGTGCTGTTCTGCATGCAAGCCCCCTGCCTGTGCACTCCTGAAACTCCCCTTTAAAACCTTTGCCTCCTAACCAGCAACTGGGAGACAGTTTGGGGGACCCATCTGCCATCTCCCCAGGTTTTCAAAATACAGCATCTTTCTTATCCCACCAACCCTGTCTCTCAAACACTGTCTTTTGAGCAATGAGCAGGCAAGCCTGAGTTTGGTTCCTGCTCTGGCTGGTAATATTACTAGCTGTTGTTTGTTGAGGGCTTATTATATATCATGCCAGGTGGGCATTTTGTCCTCACTATCCTGCAAAGCAGAAATTGTCATCTCCATTTTATAGATGAAAAAACTGGAACTTAGATTAGTCTACCCAAATTCACATAGTTAATAAAGCATTAGTACCAGGTTTTAAACCCAGGTCTATCTGACTGCAGTACTCAAGACTCTATTACATTAAAAAAAATTTTTCTACCAGTGAGTGGAAATCATCCTCATCTTTTTTTCTATCTGCCCAAATAGTGTGTATTTTTCTTGCCTGCTATGGAACCACTCTGACCAATTACAAGAAAAGTCCTGTTTTGGTGTTGCAATAAATGTGCAAATTAACTGCGGAAAGAACAACTTCTTTGCAATGCCCTGGAACAAAAGTCATCTCTCCATTTATTCAAGTTTTTAGAAGAGTCTCTACCGAAACATCAATGATTATGGAAGCCACGTTGTATAATGGAAATTGCATGCACCTTCTGGGAGAGAGACTAGAGCCTGGGATTCCAGCTCCTCTTACTTCCTAGCTCTGCAGTCTAGACAACTAACTTAACTTCTCTGAGCCTTAGTTTCCACACCTGTAAAATGGACTGAATATCTCCCTCAGAGAATTATTGTGAGAACTGAATGAGGTTAAAAGCACTAAGAGACTTAACTAGTGCCTTGCATGTGGTGCCTAGGACTGCAAAGAAAAATACAAAAGCAAGTCCTTTTACTGTATCATTCGTTATTCTTAAGTCTTGTAATACAAATTCCTTAACTCTAAGTATATTCATAAGCCAATTTTAAAATTACTATTATAATGGGACATTTTGGTTCTTTTTGTAAGTGACAACTTCTATACATGTTCTTGCCAAGAGAATTCTACTGATTGTTAAACTATCTTTACTGAGCCTGGCCACTATTGCTACTTCTGCTTCACTGACAGCAAGTTCAACTACCCTAAATGAGCTCTTGTGTCAGGAGAGCTTGTGCAAAGCACAGGCTAAATCCTTTACATATATTGGTCCATTTACTTTGTACAACCAGGCACTGTTGTTATCACTCCATTTCATAGCTGAGAAAACTGAAGCCCAGAGATGTAAAAAAACACTGTCTCAAAGTCACCTGTGTGTGTCCTAAGCTGCTTTAGTCATGCTTGACTCTTTGTGACGCTATGGACTATAATTCGCCAGGCTCCTCTGTCCATGGGAGTCTCCAGGCAATAATATTGCAGTGGGTGGCTATGCCCTCCTCCAGGGGATCTTCCCAATCCAGAGATGGAGCCCCTGTCTCTTACATCTCCTGCACTGGCAGGTGGGTTCTTTACCACTAGCGCCACCTGGGAAGGCCCCAGAGTCAGCTGCTGATACTGCTGCTAGGTCGCTTCAGTCGTGTCCGACTCTGTGCGACCCCATAGACGGCTGCCCCGTCCCTGGGATTCTCCAGGCAAGAACACAAGTGGGTTGCCATTTCCTTCTCCAATGCATGAAAGTGAAAGTGAAGTCGCTCAGTCATGTCTGACCCTCAGCGACCCCATGGACTGCAGCCTTCTAAGCTCTTCCGTCCATGGGATTTTCCAGGCAAGGGTACTGGAGTGGGGCGCCATCGCCTTCTCCACACTAGAGTCAGCTACCATAAACTAAATGGTGGAACAGGTGTTGGAAATGGAACCCTACTCCCTGCGGTGCTCTGAGGCAGGGTTGGAGGTGTTCATATAGGAGAGATGCTGAGGATGCAGCTTGCCCGGGGTAAGTCAGCAGACAAAATCTCCAGGTGGAGTCTGCTGTGATACTGCCAGGTATGCGATCTGGCCCAAGCCAGCCCTCTTTGGCCTTGTTCTCCCACCATCATTCCACCTACTCCTGCCCCACTGCCTCCCAGACACACTGGTCTTTAGTGTCCTTGAGTGTGCTGTGACTCTCCCGCCTCAAGACCTTTGCCCATGCTGTGCTGCCTGGAATGCTCTTCCTCTGACTGACTCCTATTTGTCCACTGGACATTAGCTTAAATGTTTCTTACTCAGGAGGCTGCAGCAGCTGGAGACGTGCCCTGCTCAGAGCTCCTTCGGGAAGACCTGTTGGGGGAGCATGGCTGAGTGACAGCTCCTTGGACCCAGCACTGCATTCACAGGGAGAACATGCTTCCTTCATGATCACAGGTATGAGTGCTGGCCCACTCCTGCCCAAGTGGGAGTCCTGGAACGGGCATCCTCTGCCAGGGGACATCCCATTGACTTAGCCAAGACTTTCCAGAGTGTTCTGCAATCTGAGGCTCTCCCCATCCCACCCTCCCCCATCTCCTTTCACAGGGCTCATCATGGGCTGAAGGTCTTCCCTCCTGCCACATACCTGTCTTCTTTTTCTCCTTTGCAGATATTTTCCCTCAAAAGCCTCTTACCCGTCTAATCAAGTTTTTGTGTCTGTTTTTTTGAGAATCCAAACCTAAACGGAGCCCATTACTGCCCATCTGATATGTTTCCATCCTCCTCTCTTTCACAACGTTTATGGTATTCTAACTGAAGTGTCTTTGGTGTCTGATTTCTCTGTATGCAGGGCATGTGGCAGGGACCTGGCGCATTTCATGTAGGTTCCACGTGAAAAGCTGGTTAAATCAAAGTGGAATCTTGGCTGCAGCTTCCAAGAGGGCCTGATGGCCAGCACTTCCTCACCTGCCTGTGATCGTGAAGCCCTGTCCAGATGTCAGCTGGGATCCCAGGAACACAGCTGTTCACAAGGTCATACACAAAGACATTCTCCTCCCAGCTGCAAAGGTAAACCCAGGTACATGTTACTCGTTGCCTCTTGGCGCAGGATTGAGCTGCAAATCGACAGCAGCCTTTTTTAACCCTCCTAGATCAAAGGAAATAGAGGATGTGATGCAATCTGGCTTCCTCCTTTTTCTTTTTTAACTAGGGCACCCACATGGGCTGTCCTGTCAGGGGCATTTCTGCATTTTTTCCATGCCAGTGCAAAGCAGGACTCAGCACTGTTATTCATCCTATAAATTTAAGTCTGTCTCAAAAACCCTAGCAAATAAGGTGGGTATATGGAAGAGACAAAAAAAGGAATTGACATTGTATTGCACATACCAAATAACAAAAATCTCCACTGGATGTTCTGCTCTGTCTCAAAAGCCAACCCCTCCCCATCCTCCTTTCCCCCACCCCACCCCACAGTGCCAGTCCTTACATAGCCTCCTCTCTTCTAATTTTTTTTTCTCACAGAACATCTTCAAAATCTTTGAGTTTGCTGGAAAATTCAGCTAGAGGTTTGAACTTGCACAGTCAACTCAGCAAAACCAAATCCTGCAATTAACTATCCACCCTCCTCAACAGGTGTCTTAGGCCATTCAGGCTGCTACAACAAAATATCAACAAAATATCTGGGTGGTTTATGAACTATAGGAATTTATTTCTCACAGTTCTGGAAGCTGGGAAATGCAAGACCAGGGTGCCAGCGTGGCCAGGTGAGTGCACCTCTGGGTGCATACTTCTTGCTGTGCCCCCTCATGGCAGCAGGGGAGCTCTGTGGAGCTTCTTTTATAAAGGCACTAATCCTATTCATGAGGGCATCACCCTCAGAGCTTGAGCATCTCCCAAAGGCCCCACTTCCTAACACCATCACATGGGGCATTAGAATTTCAGCATATGAATCTTGTGGGGACCAACACATTTAAAACACAGCAGAAAGCATTGGTGCGATTCTCACCTCCGATTTCAAAGAGCTTATAATTTACCTAACAAAAGAAATTGGTGGAGGACCCTGGAAGTAGTCTGCTGCCTAAAAGAACACTTAATCCATAACTCCTTTCAAAACAGGATTATGCTGAGGTATCCTTTACGTTGCAACAGATTACATCTGCTCCTGATGGCTTCTTCTAAGTGGCCACTCGCTATAGGCTGCCACCTTGTCTAGAACACTTGCCCATCAATTTCATTTTGCTTAAGGGGAGTGGCTGCCCTGCCATTAAAATGGCACTAGATCCACTTGGGCTGGCTGGATGGATCCAATGCTGGCCTGGATGAAGCACAAGCTGGAATCAAGATTGCCGGGAGAAATATCAATAACCTCAGATATGCAAATAACACCACCCTTATGGCAGAAAGTGAAGAACTAAAGAGCCTCTTAGTGAAAGTGAAAGAGGAGAGTGAAAAAGTTGACTTAGAGCTCAACATTCAGAAAACTAAGATCATGGCATTCAGTCCCATCACTTCATGGGAAATAGATGGGAAAACAATGGAAACAGTGGCTGACTTTATTTTGGGGGGCTCCAAAATCACTGCAGATGGTGACTGCAGCCATGAAATTAAAAGACGCTTACTCCTTAGAAGGAAAGTTATGACCAACCTAGATAGCGTATTAAAAAAGTAGAGACATAACTTTGCCAACAAAGGTCTGTCTAGTCAAGGCTATGGTTTTTCCAGTAGTCACGTATGGATGTGAGAGTTGGACTATAATGAAAGCTGAGCACTGAAGAATTGACGCTTTTGAACTGTGATGTTGGAGAAGACTCTTGAGAGTCCCTTGGACTGCAAGGAGATCCACCCCGTCCATCCAAAAGGAAATCAGTCCTGGGTGTTCACTGGAAGGACTGATGTTGAAGGTGAAACTCCAATACTTTGGCCACCTGATGCAAAGTGCTGACTCATTTGAAAAGACCCTGATGTTGGGAAAAATTGAGGGCAAGAGGAGAAGGGAACGACAGAGGGTGAGATGGTTAGATGGCATCATCGACCCAATGGACATGAGTTTGGGTAAACTCCAGGAGTTGGTGATGGACAGGAGGGCTGGCGTGCTGTGGTTCATGGGGTCACAAAGAGTTGGACATGACTGAGTGACTGAACTGAGAGCCACTTTTGTTCAATGGCACCTGCTTGGAAAACTATTTCAATATTTTATTGTGTTTTCCCCATATGTGGTCAAAATAACTGGGAGATAGAAATGCCCGAGGTGCTACTGTAAGTAATAAGGAGTGAAAATCAAATGAACTTAATTCAATTCAACTGTCACTTGAAACAAAGATGGAAATTATTAGGTAAGCTGAAAGGATGGAAACTTAAACTTTAATTAGATGCTCCATGAACGTAAGTTGATTGTGCGTTTAATTATGAAGGAAAAGAACAAAATTACAAAGCATGAAAAAAATGCCAGAATTAGAGAATTGGATTGTGTCTCAGAGACAAGATGCAATTAGAGATTTTATAATATTGTCTAGCTTTATGGGAACTGAACTTGGTTTATAACAGATGAATGTGTTGTGCAAATTCAACTTTTCTACATGTTTTCAGCAAAGTATCAGATGCCTGAGTGGAAAACTACCTGTATAAGAAAGGAGATGCTAGCATAACATTTGGGGAACATTTATAAAAGAGAAAAAAAAGAGGGATGTCAGGAATTCAGAAGAGAGAAAGGAGGCAAGTTGAGGCAGAAAAGAACAGAATTTGAGTCAGGGCTTTTGGAAAACCCCCAAATCTACCTGGAATCCTTCCTAGTACCTATTAAACCAAGGGCTCCATGGAGCAGGCTGGGCTGTCCTTCCTGTGGACCACCAGAGGGAAATCATGTGGAATCACCTTTAAATTTCCTCTTTATTACATATATTTTATTTTCTTCTATAGGCCGGGAGTTTGGGGGAACTTATTTTATCCATCTTTATATGTGCCAGTCATATGCTGCTCTGAGCTCTGTATTACAGGGGATTTGACTCTGAAGACTGCCTTGCTCAGGCTTCCACGTCAGCTGCTCTCCGTGCAAGCGGAGGCACTGATGGAGGCTGGCAGGCCTGGGGAGGTGCCGGCAGGGGCTGCCTGGTTTCTGCGGCTCCAGCTCCCATAGGACTGAACTGCCCTCCAGTTAGGGGTAGAGCTGGATTCCTGCTGGTGTGAATCTCTAGAAAAACTACTGCGCCTTTAAATACTCAAGAGTCCATCACTTGCGAATGTTTGAGACTCCATGTTAAACATTTGTAGCGGTTCCTGTTTTCCTGGTCAGATGTTGATTGCCTCACTATATTCTTCAGCACCACCAAGGATACAGTGGATACACTGGTAGATGAATCAATGTGAGGATTCAACAGTTGGCTTTTTTTTTTTAAACTAAGATTGAGGCCCTCTTCCTTGTTTGTAACGAAAACCTCGGCGACTCTGAAGCATAAAGAACCAACCAGGGTTCTAACTTCAAGGCTTGGAGATTCTTGGAAAAATCAGGCAAGATTGTAAATTTGTAGCTTAGTGGCAATGGAACACATCACATCTGGCTTCAAAGAACCCACAAATCAGCAAGGAAGTCATATGTGAAAAGAAGGCACTAAAGTGACGAAGAAAGTGCTCCTGGGGAGGTAGATGTGTGCATCAGTTGCTACCAAGTCTGGGGTGACTTCAGTGCAGATGGCAGAGCTGAGTCTGGAAGGTTAAGGAGGAGTCTACCTGGAGAAGACAGGATGGGAGTTCCCAGTAGGGGGAACAGAATGTGCAGATATGCAGGAGTAAATGGGCTAGACCACACTGGAGAATGTCAAGATGGTCAGTGTGGCTGGGGCTTGGGAGGCATGGAGGAATGCTGAAGGAGGCTTGGTGGGTGGGCAGTGGAACCCAGCTGCTCAGGTTCAAATCCTGGCTCCACCACTTCATAGCAAGATACCTTCTTGGAGCCTTAGGTTCCTATCTGTGACATGAGGGTACCAACCTAATATGGTTTGCAGGAACTTGATGCTTAGCATGCATGCTAAGTCACTTCAGTGGCATCTGACTCTTTGCAACCCCGTGGACTGTAGCCTGCCAGGCTCCTCTGTCCATGGGATTCTCCAGGCAAGAATGCTGGAGTCTGGTGCCAGGGGATCTTCTCAATCCAGGGATCGAACCTGCATCTCTTGTGTCTCCTGCTTTGGCAGGCAGATGCTTTACCACTAGTGCCACCTGGAAAGCCCAACTCTTAGGAAATAAATGTCAGTTAGTATGCTCTATGTTATGCTATTTACATGTACGTTATAAGGATTGTTTCATTGGCCCAGCCCCCCTGTGATACTGGAAAAGGCATGGCATAAGTTTGGCACTTATAAAAACAGACCTTCCAGCCTGCTGTTTGCAACCCTTGCTAAATGCTTTGTCCTCTACTGGCAAGGCCAGTTTCAATGACAATAACAGCTGAAACACCAAAGAGAAATACCAGTGGAAGACACCATTCTCTACATCCCTTTCCAAAGGGGTGCTTGACTGGGCTACAAAGGACAGAGGAGTCCACTCACCTGTGGATGGAGGCCAGTTTGGCAGACTTCCTGCCAATGGAGAACTCTGAGCAGTAGAAGTCAGCCTCAGCCCAGGTCTTATTGAGAGGGAAAAATCTGTAGCAGTGGCCTTTGAACTCCATCCAGAACAGTGGGCACAGGGAAGCCTGGGGCAGCTCTGGCATGGCTGGGGACAGAGAGAAAATGGACTGGGAAGAAGGCTGGCCATGTGAACACTGATGCTATGGCTTACGACATCTTTTAAAGTATAAAAGTAAAAAGTGATCCCAGTATGATTAACACATGCCTAAAATTTACAAAATAGTCAAGGTAATATGTATTCATTATAGAATCCTCGGAAAACGTTACTACCTTGGAGTGTTTTTCTTCTTGTCATGTTGAAGGCAGTGATTTTTCAAAATGTAATTGTGATTATATTGTCCATAAACCCCTGTCGGTATTCTGATTTCTAAAAATAAGAGTATAAGCATTTCCCCTCATATCATTATAAATTTTTGTAAACATTATTTCAAACAGCTCTTGAATACTCCCCTGAGTGTCCACCCCTCACCCCAAGTTTATTTAATCATCCCTATTTTGGTCTAATTAGATTGTTTCCTCTTTTTAAAAGAAACATTAGAAAAAGTGCTGAGATGAACAGCCTTGTCTACAAAGCTTTTGCAGCATTTCTGATTTTCTGGGGAGAGATTTTTAAGGCTTTGATATAATTTGCTAAATTGCCTCCTGAAAGCAATTTCTACTCCCACGGTGATGTCTGAGAATGCCCATCTCATCGTGCCCTTGCCAGCACTGTTACCATTTTAATGGCAATCTTTGCAAATTTTATAGGCAAAAAAATGATATCTTATTTCAATCTGCAATTCTGGACTCTCTGGCAAAAGTGCATATTTCCTTACATGTTTAATGACAAAGGACAGCCAAGATTATTGATATCTTTAGCCCATGACTACTGGGGCTCAGGATGTGTTCTTAATTCTGAAAGGGGACAGTGAAGTTCTCCAAAGTCTCAGACCCTCTGGTGGCCTCTTAGTGTGGTTTGGAAAACCACGATTGAAGAAGACCAACCCAGGGAAACAGGCGTACTGAGAATCTGCCTGGAACTTGGATGTGTGGCTCATATGAAAGAGCAGGTACCAGGCAGTGGTGAAATTGTTAGACTGGAGCCCAGAAGCCTGGGTCCCAGCCCCAGCTGTGTGTCTCAATGCCACATAATGCTGGCACCTTCCTTTCCTTCTCAGTAGTCAGGCTGGAACCTCTTGTGGTGCCTGAGGTGTGGATCTTTGCCTTCAAAACCACTCTGTTAGCTGGCTGGGCTCATGAATAAGGAAGTAGTAGACCCCGTTTACTGAGCATTTATGATGTGCCAAAGACTTGCTGGGGCTTCCCTGGTGGCTCAGTGGTAAAGAACCCGCTTGCCAGTGTAGGAGATGCAGGTTCGATCCCTGAGTGGGGAAGATCCTCCCAAGAAGGAAATGGCAAGCCAATCCAGTAGTCTTGCCTGGGAAATCCTAGGGACAGAGGAGCCTGGTGGGCTGCAGCCCGTGGGGTCACAGAGAGTTGGACATAACTGAAGCTAATGAGCAGCAGCTGTGCTTTGCTGGAGCAGCCGTGAAGAGATACCCCACGCTCAAGGTAAGAGAAACCCAAGTAAGATGGTAGGTGTTGCAAAAGGGCATCAGAGGGCAGACACACTGAAACCATACTCACAGAAAACTAGTCAATCTAATCACACTAGGACCACAGCCTTGTCTAACTCAATGAAACCAAGCCATGCCTGCAGGGCAACCCAAGTCAGGCGGGTCATGGTGGAGAGGGCTGACAGAACCTGGTCCACTGGAGAAGGTAATGGCAAGCCACTTTAGTATTCTTGCCTTGAGAACCCCATGAATAGTATGAAAAGGCAAAATGATAGGATACCAAAAAGATGGTAATGAACAGGGAGGCCTGGCGTGCTGCGATTCATGGGGTCGCAGAGAGTCGGACACAACTGAACTGAACTGAACTGAACTGAAGCTACTGAGTACAAATACAGTGAATATACACATACAACTCTATGAGTTTTTCAGGGAAGGAAAGGGACAGTTGCTTTAATCAACAGAGCTGGGTTTCCCTGGTGGCTCAGACAGTAAAGAGTATGCCTGCAATTCGGGAGACTCAGGTTCAATCCCTGGGTCAGGAAGATCCCCTGGAGAAGGAAATGGCAACCCACTCCAGTATTCTTGCCTGGAAAATCCCATGGATGGAGGAGCCTGGTGGGCTATAATCCATGGGGTCGCAAAGAGGTGGATACGACTGAGCAAGTAACACACACACATGTAGGCAGGCAGCTTCCGGCAGGGGGCTATCTGTCCTGGATGAAAGCTGCTGGGCTTTTCTGTTTGACTCCACACCCAGAGCGCTGATGCGCATGTGCCCACTGCCTTGGTTTCTTTCTTTCCTTTCCTGCCCCTGGGCACCCCAAACACTTTTCTGGAACCCCAGCCTACTTTTCAGTGGATGTTTGTAAAGTTTATCTGCATTTCTAGATGTCTATAGTGGAGCCATTTTCTGCTCTCCAATTTACCATAAAGTCTGATCTGGAAGTTTCCACCCTCGTTGTCCTCTCTTTTCCTTCATTAAAAAAAAAAAAACAAACAAAAAACCTGATTGTCAGGAGAGAACCACAGATCCATTTCCAAAGGCCAGAGAAAGCAGTTATATACTAGGAAGAATTTCTAACTTGAAAAAAATCAAAGCCT
>SJYC01073322.1:0-41494 GCA_006408675.1 Madoqua kirkii
ACACACACACACACACACACACACACACACACATAGTTTCCCTCCATTATTTTTGGCCTCACTGTGTGGCATGTGGGATCTTAGTTCCTGACCAGGCATTGAACCCTTGCCTCCTCAGTGGAAGCAAGGAGTCTTAGCCACTGACTCCCAGGCAAGTCCTATATACACACACTTTTGATTAGACAAAACTGACAAGAATTGGCTGGAACTGGCCAGAACTGTCTGGCATTGTTGGATATTTTCCCCAAATCACCTGTACCTCTTCTCTTTCCCTCTCCTCGTATCCAATCAGTTTTTAAGTCTTGTTTGTTCCACCTCCCAGTTCCTCTCCAATTCCTTTCTCTCTCTCCTTCTTCTTCTTCCTTCCTTCTTTCCTGTCTTCCTCCCTCCTCCTTCTCCTTCCCTCTCTCTGTCTGTGTCTCTCCCTTCCACATTCTTCCTTCCCTCATAGTCTCTCACAGAAACCTCCTCCATTGTCTCCTGGCTATTCTTTCTGCCTCATCTCACCTTGCAGATCCAGAGAGATCCTTCCAAAACCCTGAGCTGGTCCTCATAGACGCTCTCCAGGAGTGCCCGTCGCCTTTGGGAACAGCGCTCCCTCCTGCCCCTGCCGCTTATCCCATAGCTCACAACATGCTCCAGATTTGCTTCTGCTCTTGTGTGTTCAGCTCTGCAGATACTTGCCTTGTCCTGTCTTCAGCCAGTCTGAGTTTCTTCCTTGAATCTTGGCTGTGCGGCAGCTTCTTTAGGGAAGACGAGGGAGTAGCCTCTCTGAGAGCCCCGAGCCCCTGCACCCGCCGTTCACATGTCCCCGTGAATTCTTGTTCAGTCTGGCCTCCCCCTGCTCAAGGTCCTGTGTGACCATCCCTCTCCCTGGTGCCTGGCACATAGGAGGTAACTAGTTTTGAATGACTAAATGCATGCCAGGGAATCAAACACTGCTCCTTTGGGTCAACTGTCCCTTTGTGTGTGAGGGGGGTGGGGGGCAGAGGTGATAAGGGTGTGGGCACCACCCATGTGTCCTGATGCCTCCAAACTGGTCTATCTTGACTCTAGGATGGCGTACCTGGACTTTTCCAGCTGAGCACTGAGGGCATTGACTGACCCTGGTTTTCCATACTGTTTAATACAATGGCTGCTGTGAGAAGCGGTATCAGCCTCACCAGGGAGCTCATTAGCAATGGACAGCCTCAGCCCCCACTTTCCTGCCCTCCTCCCCACTCTTGGTCCCTTTGATTTTCTCCACTGAGCAAATGGTGGTTATGAATGCCTGGAGTGAAACCTACCAGAAAATGGGGCTGTGACAGGTCACTGCTCAATTAATCCCCTTTCCACCTGGGTAAGCAAAGGCCTTTAATTGGGAGGACCTAGGAGGCAAAGGAGCCACTTGCCTGCACTGGGATGATAATGAACTCCACCCTGCCTGGTGCCCCCCATCTCCCACCTCTTTTACCTCTGGGATTTTAGAAACAAGCATTAGAAGGGTTTCAGAGGACTTTCATCAACCTGGAGCTCAAAGTAGCCTTCGCTAAGCTGTGTTTCCTTTGTGAAGAGATGTCTATAGCTTTACACCTTGACAGGGAGTGATGGCAACATAACGGCCAGACCCACCCTACTGAGCTTCCACCCGAGCCACACAATGTGCAAGGTGTTCTGTACAGGGCAATTCATTTAGTCTTCACACTTCTTGTAAGGTAGGCATTCCCCAACTCTGGCCTCATGGATCTTACATGCTATGGAGACTGACATTAAGAAAAATAAACACAGAAATAAAATGTCATTAATACACAGGTAATATGGCTTTGTGTCATGCAGGCAAAAACTTGAGGGAGCAGCTGCAAATTCTTTCAGAAATTTGACATATGTTTGCCCATTTTCTCTCCCGAGTTTGAACTGAGGGCCATCCCCACCCTGCCTGCAGGGTGCCCACTGGTGATTATGATGACACCAGAGTGAGTCCCCTTCCCAGACGGGGAAAATGCAGCATGTATGACACCTGTTATACAGGATACAGGATCACCTGAAAGAGGTACATAATCCAGATTCAGAAACCCAGAGAGCTTCCTGGAGGGGGTGATGTGAGACGCCTACTGAGCCCTGAAGGATGAGGAAGAGTCAGCAGAAGAGGGTTCCAAGTGGAGGGCGTGGCATGTGCAAAGGCCCAGAGGTATGAGAGAGAAGGGAGCATTTGGAGAATTGTGAATGGTTCCGCCTGGCTGGGAATTTGAGAGAGGGATGAAGCTGGAGGTGACGGAGAGGAGGGCTGGGATATGGGGGCGGGATGCACAAAGAAGCTTGTTGCCCTGGAAACCAAGAGGCCAAACTACATGGTATTTTACCTCAATTAGCCGCACTGAAGGCCCCCAAGGTCTCCCAGCTGGGGTGGGAGTCAAAGCTTTTGGAAGTTTTGAGCTTGTTAAGGAAAGAGGACATGCCAGCAGAGTTTGGGGCCATTTTTTAAATCTCTCTTTTTTAAAAGAATAAATTGTCACCTTCCCACACGATCTTGCTGTTCGCTCCCCTGGCCCCAATCCAGCCTCCCACAAACACACTACGCTGCTGCCTGCTACCCAGATCAGCCTTGGGAGCCAGCCGGGAGAGAAGGGGGCTCTGGGGGCTACATTTGCCCCCCTCCACGTCACTACTGGGCCCCAGGTGTCCCAGGGGGTCAGAAGTGTCTCCCGGTGTCTGGGAAGGTGGCCCTTGGGAGAGCTCAGTCACCCTCAGCGCCTCCCTGGCCCATACGCCCCACCCTCAGGGGGCCTTCGCACCGAGTCCTGGCTGTGGTGTGCAGAGCCAGCGATCCCAGGCCCCTCATGCCTGAGCACCGCTCTCCCTTCTCCAGGGCTGCTCTGGTGGCCATATGAAACAGAGGAGACAGCGCCGGGCGGTTTTTTATTTTGCTCATAACGGTGGCCATTCATTGCATGCTAAGTATACCTATTGAGACCAAACTGGGGGTGGGTATCTGTATCATCCCTCCTTTACAGTTGCAGAAACTGAGGCTCAAACTGGGCGTGGGGATCTGTATCATCCTCCCTTTACAGATGCAGAAACTGAGTCTCCAAGAGGTTAAGCTCCCACTGCTAAAGAGTGGCAGCGTCAGGATGAAACTCAAGTCTGAAGCACTTCATTGCCTCCAGAAAATACCTTTTTTTGGTCTTGTTTTCTCATTTGTAAGACAAACATATTCAACACCAGATTTAACAGTGTAATGGACTGAATGTTTACGCCCCACCGTCATTTTACAGAGAGAAAACTGAGGCACAAAGAGCTGCGTTTCTAACTAATCTAACTCCAGAGTCTAAGCTCTGAGGCTGGCACACAGAGGCTTGGGCAACAGGATTTCATAAGTTGAAATCCTACTCCCTAATGTGATGGTATTTGGAGATGGGGGCCTCCAGGAAGAAATTAGGGTCCTAAGGTGTCATAAGGGTGGACCCCTGTGATGGGGTTAGTGCCCTTATGAGAGGAGAAGAGACCGAGTGCTCCTCTCTGTGGCCATTTGCAAGGCAGAGAAAGAGCTCTCACCAGGAACTGAACTGGTCAACACCTCAGTTTTGGAGTTCCCAGGCTTTAGAACCGTGAGAAATAAATTCCAGGGCACTAAGCCTCCCCGTCTATGGTACTAGGTTCCTTTGGGCTTTTCCAAAATGTCTTATGGAAAAATATGAATGAACCTTTTGCCCAATATTTTGTGATAGTAGCCTGAGCTGACTAAGAGCATCATGATCAAGCAAATAACTCAACGTTTCCTGGGTGCTTATTTGGCTTGAGGTCTGTGCCCTCAAGTCACAGTCTGGAGGGAGGAACACGTGGCACACCTGGCCATGAGTCCATAGAGGCAGAGGGCTTTGTGACCATACAGAGCGGGCAGGGAATAGGCTAGAGTGTCCAGGTCGGGGTGGGGGTGCACTCTAGGATCCGACTCTATGATCCAGACTAGAGGGTGCAGAGGGATGTACTCTGGGAAGCAGGGACTCTCTGTTGCCCAAGCCTCTGTGTGCCAGCCTCAGAGCTTAGACTCTGGAGTTAGATTACTCTAGTTAGAAATGCAACTCTTTGTGCCTCAGGTTTCTTCTCTGTAAAATGGGCATCATGATAGTGCCTACTTCATAGGTAAGTCAGTGCTTGACTCATAGTAGGCGTTCTAGTAAACATGAGATATTATTACAGCAGAAACAGCCTCGGCCCTGGAATATTCCTGGAACTGGGAATATTCCTGGTGCAGGAGAAGAAGACGAACCAGGCCCACTCTCAATAAGGATGGGTTTTGCTTGTGCCCACCTTCATGGTCTGCACGGGCTCACCAAGACTCCAGATGAGCGCTCTCTAGTCCCACATCAACACACACACACTCACACTTACACATCCAAACACTATTCCACAGTGCCAGCTTTTTAGAGGGGAGAGGAAGAGGCTACAGAACGTAACTGATTCTCCCTCTCCAACCCTGAAGCCCTGTAGAAGCAGGCTCTGAGCATCGAAACACTTTGTTAGAATTTCCTTTGCTGTGGAAAGTTCTTGGCTCATCAGCCAAGGAAAGGAAGCGTTTTGATGGTTAGGCTTGAAGAATCATAGCAAATGTTTTGGTAGACTTTACCAGGTGCCAGGCCCTCTTTTAAGCACTTAATATTTGCGAATCCATATAAACAAGGTGATCAAAGCCAGGTTCTGAGAAAGGTTTTAGAAAAAGGATCTAGTCCGGCTAAATCCTCCCAAGTCTCTCCGGATTGTCTAAAGCGGGAAGCACGGGTCCCCAACCCCTAGGCCATGGACCAGAACCAGCCTTCGGCTTGTTAGGAACCAGGCTGCGCTGCGTAGGTGAGCGGTGGGTGAGTGAGCAAAGCTTCCTGTATTTACAGCCGCTCCCCATCACTCGCACCACTTAAGCTCCACCTCCAGTCAGATCAGCGGTGACATTAGATCCTTATAGAAGCTCAAACCCTAGTGGGAACTCTGTCTGTGAAGGATCTAGGTTTGCGCGCCGCTTATGAGAACCTACACCTCCCCAACACTGCCTCACCCCTAGTCCATGGGAAAACTGTCTTCCAGGAAACCAGTCCCTGGTGCCAAAAAGACTGGGGACCGCTGGTCTAAAGGTTTGTTTCCAAAGCAGATCTAGGAGTATGGCTGAGTTGTACAATTTGAATATATTTGCATATTCATGAAAGATCCAGAGCAGTGGGATTAAGGGGGAAATTTACACCTAAAGGCTAGGGGTGCAGGAGAAGAAGATGAACCAGGCCCAGTCTCAATAAGGACGGGTTTTGGCTGTGTGCCCACCTTCATTGTCTGATGGGCTCACCAAGACCCCAGCTAAGCGCTCTCTAGTCCCACATCAACACACACACACACACTCACACTTACACCCCAAACACTTAGCTCACACATTCTTTTCCGAAATCACTTTGCTCTAGTGGATTTGTCCACTCAGGCTTGAACTGGGCTTTCCGCTAGGCTGGATGGATGATCCCTTGGCCAGATTATTTGGCTTCCATAGGCCTCAGTGTGTACAACTGTAATGTGGAAGGATCAGGCTGAGTGGACTTCTGGGACCTGTCCTCCCAACTCTAACTCTGAGGTCTCCAAAGGTGTTGGGTTGGCAGGGATCTCAGTCTCCCTGTCAGTGCAGTGGGACTGAGGCATGGGGCTAGAGGTCGGAAGTGCCTTTTTGAAGGCATTTCCGTCACAGCAGAAAACTGTGTCTTCTGGCCAATTCTATCATAACGTCAATAACCACAGTGGCAGAAGTAGTAAGGTAAAAGCTGTTTTTCAAATGCTTACTATGTGCTAAGCTCTTCACTTGCGTGATCTTGAAGATTCTCTAAAACCATTATTATCCCCACTTTCCAGAGGAGAAAACTAAGCTCTGAGAAAGGTCCCATGGGCACAGACTAGTGAGAGGGGAGGACTTCCCTAGTCGCTCTCACTCTCAAACTCAGCCTCAGGCCTTTGCAGTTACTGCTGAGCAGAAAGGCAAGATCTTGCAACACACAAATATCCTTTGAAGATATTCTGTCCAATTTCTCTCCTATTCACCCATTGCTCAGATGAGAAAATTGAGGCACAAGAACAAGGATGCAAAGACACCATTATGGACTGAATGTCTGCATGCCCTCCCCAATTCCCATGTCAAAGCCCCAACCCCCAGTGTGATGGTGTTTGCAAGTGGAGCCTTTGGAAGATGGTGAAGGTTAGATGGAGTCATGGGGTCCCCATGATGGGATTAGTGGCCTTATAAGAAGAGGAAGAGAGACCAGAGCACTCTCTCTCTCTCTACCATGTGGCCACTTGCAAGCCAGGAAGAAGGCCCTCTCGAGGCAACAGATCAAGTGGCATCCTGATTTTGGACATGAAGCTTCCAGAATGCTTCTTGTAGTTGAAGCCACCCAGTCTGGTGTTTTGTTATGGGAGCCTGAGCTGACTAATCAAACACTCAGAGAGCTTATGGCAGACCAGAGCCCCCGATGCTTGCCCAAATGAACTCACCACTCTTTACATCCCCCATCACTAGGGTTGCTAGATTTAAAAATGCCCAGTAAAATTTGAATTTCAGATAAACAAGTAATTTTTAGCATAACATATGTCCCATGCAATATTTGAGACACATTAAAAAATGATCTATTGTTTACCTAAAATTCAAGTTTACCTGGACATCTGTTAATCCTATCACCCTTCTATTTAGATTCACCCCAACACTGTAACAGCTCAATAATATGGTCTTATGGGGATCTTACAGATGTTTTATTACAGTATTAGTTCTGTTTTAATAGAGACAGAAATAGTATCTATGCCATAGAGTTATTGTGAGGATTAAATAATTCCATATATAAAAAGTGCTTAAAACAGTGCTTGGCATATAGTGAGGGCTACACAAGCATCGGTTGTTGTTATTGGAATTATTAATAGTTTAAAAACAATGTTTGGAAAGAACCCTCCTGGTAGAGGTGACAGGCAAGATCCTCTGCCTTGAAGGGATTGAAGGACTCAGGACTCTTCCTACCCCAGAGTCAGCACCCTCACCTCCCTATTGAGTTGAAGCCCAGTGGTCTTCAAGTGGGACTCTGGGAGGCCACATGACTGTGTCTGATGGGTCCCAATCCCAGGAGATCCAGAAAATTTGCAGAGCTGAGTGTCACTAGGCCAGGCGCCAGGGAGGTCACTAGAGGGACCCCTATGTCCTCCTGTGTGCCCAACGCTATGGCACAGCAGCAAGTCTGAAAGCTCCCTAGGGACAGCTGTCACAGCCAAGGTGAGGGTGGGTAGCTCAGATGCCAAATCCCTAACAAAAACATCATTTCCAGATCTTCTTATAGTGCCAGGCATTTTCCTCACATTATCTCATCTTCCTTGCACAGAGCCCTAGAGGGGGCCATTGTGACCACTGTTTTCTAAAGGCAACCGAGGCTCAGAGAGGTCAAGAAACTTGTGCCAGGTCACACAGCTTTCAAGATGCAATGTTGGGCTTTATCACCAGGTCTCTTTGGGTCTGGCTCTAGGACAATGTCCATCAGCTGGAGGGAGAGGAGCTGGAGGGGGGCTGTCAGGAAGCTCGGCTTGGTCCCCCCAACATTCCTTGGGTCAGGCAGGCCTGCAGCCTAGTCAGTGAGGCCTCAGTGACAGCTCAAGTATTTGCAGATGTCCTCCTTCCCACCTGCTCCCGGCCCTGGCCCCAGTACTCACCTGGGCTGATGTTGATGTCCGTGTGCGGAAAGGCCTGCGCGGAGAGAAGGGTCAGCACAGACACGGTCCACAGCCCCCACTTCTGCATCCTGGGCCCCGAGAAAGCCACCTCCCGGCTTGAGCAGGGGAAAGAGGCCCTGCCAGGTCCGATGGCTCTCCTGCTCAGAACTCAGGAGGACTGGGTAGAGAGACCCCAGTCTCCGCCCTCTCCCCTCCCCTCCTTCTCCCACCTCCTTCCTTCTGGCACACCGAGGTCAGCTCAGAGTGACAGCACGAAGGCTGCCCCTGGCCGGCCCGCTTTGGAGAACTAAGAGGAAGCACAGTCCTGCTTCCAAGCCACGAGTGGCCTTGGGCCTGGGTTTGCATCCCTTGGGACTGTAAGATGGGAGAATAGCAACATGCACATCCCAGCCTGGTACAGGAGACAAAGCATCTTGGTGCCTTCAGACAAAGTGAAATTATAAGCTAGCATCTAGTGCTGAGGTCTCCTGGGGCAACTCACCCCTGGATGTGATTTGTTGGGTCCTGTGCTGCGTGGGCAGTGCTAGTGGTAAAGAACCCGCTTTCCAATGCAGGAGACATAAGAGATGAGGTTTGATCCCTGGATCGGGAAGGAAGATCCCCTGGAGGAGGGCATAGCAACCCTCTCCAGTATTCTTGCCTGGAGAATCCCATGGACAGAGGAGTCTGGCGGGCTATAGTCCACGGGGTCGCAAAGGGCGGGACACGACTGGATCAACTTAGCATGCACACACGTACAGTGTTTTAAAATTTCTAAAAATTTGTTGTTGGGGTATACAATCAGGAGATTTTAAGTGTAAGTCCAGATTTCTGCACTTTGTTGAGAATCTGAAGATCTGACAAGACTTAAGCCTCATTTGCTCATGGGAACAATTTCGCGGAAGTCGCTTTAGTCGTGTCTGACTCTGTGCGACCCCATATACGGCAGCCCACCAGGTTCCTCCGTCCCTGGGATTCTTCAGGCAAGATTACTGGAGTGGGTTGCCATTTCCTTCTCCAGTGCATGAAAGTGAAAAGTGAAAGTGAAGTTGCTCAGTCGTGTCTGACTCTTCGTGACCCATGGGCTGCAGCCCACCAGGCTCCTCTGTCCATGGGATTTTCCAGGCAAGAGTACTGGAGTGGGGTGCCATTGCCTTCCCTGCAATGGACATGAGTTTGAGTAAACTCCGGGAGTTGGTGCTGGACAGGGAGGCCTGGCGTGCTGCAGTTCACGGGGTTGCAAAGAGTGGGACACAACTGAGCGACTGAACTGAACTGAACTGAGAGAGGGCGCCCCTTTCAGGCAGGGCCTCAGCACTTGGGCTCAGCTGGTCCCCACCTCATCTGTGCCTGCACCCTGGATTCCCCACAGCGAGGAGGAAGGCCAGGCGAGGCAACTCCTCCCCGGTCTTTCAGAGGTTAAAGGCGGCACTGGTAGAAGGTTCTTGATGTAGACGAAGTGTTCAACAAACAGAAGCAAATGTTATTGTTAGTGTATGGTTCTAGTGTGTTCAAACTTAAATGATGGTGTTTCATTGGAATCTTGTTGCATTTATGAATGAAAGTGAAAGTGAAGTTTCTCAATTGTGTCCGACTCTTTGCGACCCACAGACTGTAGCCTACCAGGCTTCTCTGTCCATGGGATTTTCCAGGCAATAGTACTGGAATAAACTGCCATTTCCTTCTCCAGGGGATCTTCCCAACCCAGGGCTTGAACCCAGGTCTCCCGCATTGTAGACAGACGCTTTACCATCTGAGCCACCAGGGAAGTCACACATTTATGAACTGATACCTCTAAAAATCGGAGTCTTTCTGTATCTGCAGGCAAGTCACTCTGCCTCTCTGAGCCTCTCTTTCCTCCTTTATAAAATAGGGGATAATAACAGTACCTGAAAGTATTAGTTGCTCAGTCGTGTCTGACATTTTGCCACCATATGGACTGTGGCCCCCAGGCTCCTCAGTCCATGGGATTATCCAGGCAAAAATACTGGAGTGGGTTGCCATTTTCTTCTCTAGGGGATCTTCCCAACCCAGAGATTGAACCCAGGTCTCCTGCACTGCAGGCAAATAATCTTGACTGTCTGAGCCACCAAGGAAGCCCCCAATAACAGTGCCTACCTCACCAAGTTTAAATGTAATCATTCGTCTGAAATACTCAGCACAGAAGCTGGCAAATAGCAGGTGCTGAACGCATGGCAGCAAATTCTGCTGTGACTGTCACTGATCCCGTGCAGGTCTTTCCCCGGCCTTCTTTGAACACTCCTCCCTTTCTCTCCTGAAATGCTCAGCCAGGTGCACTGACACTTCGTGTGGCTGGCATTCACGGGGCACAAACATGTCCCACTCACTCACTTTCTCTCTGCAACACCGGGCTGTGCCTGCGAGGAATAACTTAACTCGTGCCCACATAGCGTGCTCTGCCAGCCCACGCAGGGCTGAAAGCTTGCCAAGGCCTGACTCACGGTGGGAACACAGCCCAGGCCCGTTTTCAGCCCCAGCAGAACTCTTGTCTACCCCTCTCTCCAAGCTCTGTGGGGGGTGCCCGGAGCATGCACACTTATTCATTTAGAAATGACATGTTTATTACATGTGATATGCACACACAACTTACTGTACTAATATACCCTGTCTGTTACAAAACAGCCCTCCCCGAAACTGACTTATTTTAAAAGTTGATACAAAAACATAAACACGGAAGACAGTTGGGATGCTTTCTCCCCACTCTCCATCATCTGGTGTGCTGACTGTCCTTGGGGACCCTGCTATGATGTCAAACAGCCTCTGTGTGAATGCACCAGGTGGTCAAGGAGGGTCATCAGACACAGGCCACTGGAAATGCTTTTGAAAAGTGGAGGGTCCTTTGATTTGGCAAATAAACCTCCTAAATGATCTGTGTTGATAATATGTGGTGGCTGGAGATTTTGGTAAATGGGATCATGACCCTGCTCTGAAGGAAATATGCCAAGTATTTGTGACATGCTCAGCCCAGCGTGTGGTTCATGGACACGCAGCGGCGGCATCTCCTGGGAGCTCATTAAAAGTGCATAATCTCAGGCCCCAGCCCTGACCTGCTGAATTGGAACCTGCATTTTGACTAGATCCCCGGGGAGTCATATGTACATTCACGTTACCTTGCTCTAGACAGGGGCAAACAAACGTTCTTAAAAACTCTATTTTTTAAGAAGAATTAAGAATTCTTTTAAGAAGAATATATTTAAGGTGTACAACATGATGATGTGACATATATATATATATAGAGAGAGAGAGTGAAATGATATGGCAAACTAATTAACATATCATCTCCTTTTGTGTGTGCTGAGTGCACCTGAAATCTACTCTTTGCAAATGTCCAGCATTCAGTACTGTGTTGTTAATTATAACCATCACACTGTACCTTTGATCTCTAGACTTATTCATCCTACATAACTGCAACTTAATTTTTTTTTCTTTTGTAAAGAACCAAATAGTAGTGGCTTTGCAGGCTATAACTCTGAATCTTAGGAATTGAGCCTGACTGGGTTCCAGTAAAACTTTATTTACAAAAAAGAGCAGTGGGCTGGATTTGGCCTGGGTCCATAGTTTGCAGCCCCCGCTCCAGACTTCAAGTTTACTGTCTAGAACATAGACAATTTATTCACTTAACTTATAGGATCTTTGCTGCCATTTGGAGGTTGTAGAGGTCACTTTGTAACACAATATGTATTTTCTGGTTTCTTAAAGACATTACTCTCCCCTCGACCCTATATATGCACACATACTCCCACTGTGCTCATGTGGCCTGCGGGTTCAGCAAAGATCTATTTCTTTCTTCCTATCATCTATCTATTATCTTTAATTTCTTACCTTTTAAAAATTGTCATTTATTTACTAGTAACTAAAATAAAGTTCCCTCCCCTTTACCACCATTATAAAAGGGACAGTAGAGGCTAGTTTATTTCATACTTTCCAATTCAGGCATATCTGTATCTGTGTTCAAATTTCAGACCTGCTTCTGTGTGACCACACACTGATTATTTAATCCCTCTTAACTTCGGTTTCCTCATCTGAAAAATGGGAACAAATTGATACCTTCCCTCATACAAGTGCTTAGAACAATGCCTGACACTTAAGCGCTCGATATACGTTAAACTACCATGAGATCACTATAGGACCCTCAAAAACACTTAATTGGAAGGTATAAAATTGTAGCAAAATGACTTCCCAAAAGATAACCCCTGCGACCTTCAGGGCAACGTCTTCCAGTCTTTTTTCTAGGCATAAGTTTAAAATTTTTGCTTAGTAGTGCTCATTCCTAATTATTTTAAATGGTATTTTTGACCCTGAAAAAAGGAAACCGATCCCACTGGCAGTGGAAGACAGGCCACCCAGAAAGGAAAGGAATCAGGAGGCATGGACGGCTGTGACACTTGTGCTTTGCTGTTCTGTCTATAATCAGCAAACCCTGCCCAAAGCATGTCCAGTAGGAACAGCCAGCAAGTGCGGTGTGTTAAGACCTTGCCGGCATTGTCCTGGCTCGTCCTCACAGCACCTGCAGCCTTGCGGGGTAGAAACTGTCATCCTGTTTTCAGATGAGTCAGTCCAGCACAGTGACCAGCCACACCAGCTCTGAGTTAAGTGTGTTAGGGCTGCTGCAACAAAGTTCCAGAGATGGCGTGGCTCAAATAGCCCAGCTTCACTGCCTCACAGTTCTGGAGGCCAGAAGTCCCAAGTCCAGGTATTGGCAGAAGCGGTTCCTGGGAAGGCGCTGTCCTCGGCCTGGGTCTCCAGGCCTCTCTCCTTGACTTGTAGATGCCGCTTTCTCCCCATGTCTCTGCACATCGTCTTCCCTCAGTGCATGTCTGTCTCTGTGTCCTCACCTCCCCTTAATGTAAGGACACCAGTTGTATTGGATCAGGGCCCACCCTGATGACTTCATTTAACCTGAACCACCTTTAAGGAGCCCCATCTCTCAACACTGTCACACGCTGAGGTTGTGGGGGTTAAGGATTCCGTACACGAGCTTGGGGGAGATAGTTTAGCTCCCACCAGGCTCTAGGGTCAGCCAGGCCTTGCCTGGCATTCTAGCTCCACTGCTTACTCACCACTTAATCTCATGAAGCCTCAGCTTCCTCATTTATAAGAGGGAACTAACAACATCTGCCACGTGGGCTGCTGCGGGAGGATGAAATGAGGCACTTAGCACTTGGCATGGTGATTGGTCAGCCCTCTGGTTGTTGGGAACGAGGGTAGCAGGTGCTGGGGATGCCCCACTTGCAACCCTCAGTTACCCGAATGCTGAGGCTGCCGTGGGCTGGACCACCCATGGAGACAGCTCACCTGCTTGAGCACAATCTCCTTCTCTGCCCAAGGACTTCCCTATGCTACCCAAGTTGGCTCAGCCCAACAGGACAGTGCTAAAGTGTCCAACACTGAATGCCAACGGGGGCACCCCTCAGGCCCTGAGCAATAAGATGCAGTAGTTAAAAAGTCGTTTCCCTGTAGTGGTCACTCTCAAGTGTATTCTATTAATATGTGGGTCCCCAGCATGACAGCCCTAGCTGCCCACAATGCCAGTTAAAGCAGGCTTTGATGGTGTTCCTCCTTCCCCTGACTTATCCTTCTGTTTATGATTTCTGGGGTCACCTCCCAAATAAGCCATCACACCCAAGTCCTTGCACCCAAGTCAATCCTAAAGGAAATCAGTCCTGAATATTCACCGTAAGGACTGATGCTGAAGCTGAAACTCCAATACTTTGGTCACCTGATAGGAAGAGCTGCCTTGTTTGAAAAGACCCTGATGCTGGGGAAGATTGAAGGCGGGAGAAGGGCATGACAGAGGACGAGATGGTTGGATGGCATCACCGACTCAATGGACATGAGTCTGAGTAAGCTCCGGGAACTGGTGATGGACAGGGAAGCCTGGCGTGCTGCAGTCCACGGGGTTGCAAAGAGTAGGACACAACTGAGCGACTGAACTGCACTGAACTGAACCCAAGTCCTTGCCTCAACTTCAGCTTCGAAAGTGCCCCATGTGAGATAATGAGGAACCTGGGGCCCAGAGCAGCTCTAAGACTTTTGGCAGAAGCGGTTCCTGGGAAGGCGCTGTCCTCGGCCTGGGTCTCCAGGCCTCTCTCCTTGACTTGTAGATGCCGCTTTCTCCCCATGTCTCTGCACATCGTCTTCCCTCAGTGCATGTCTGTCTCTGTGTCCTCACCTCCCCTTAATGTAAGGACACCAGTTGTATTGGATCAGGGCCCACCCTGATGACTTCATTTAACCTGAACCACCTTTAAGGAGCCCCATCTCTCAACACTGTCACACGCTGAGGTTGTGGGGGTTAAGGATTCCGTACACGAGCTTGGGGGAGATAGTTTAGCTCCCACCAGGCTCTAGGGTCAGCCAGGCCTTGCCTGGCATTCTAGCTCCACTGCTTACTCACCACTTAATCTCATGAAGCCTCAGCTTCCTCATTTATAAGAGGGAACTAACAACATCTGCCACGTGGGCTGCTGCGGGAGGATGAAATGAGGCACTTAGCACTTGGCATGGTGATTGGTCAGCCCTCTGGTTGTTGGGAACGAGGGTAGCAGGTGCTGGGGATGCCCCACTTGCAACCCTCAGTTACCCGAATGCTGAGGCTGCCGTGGGCTGGACCACCCATGGAGACAGCTCACCTGCTTGAGCACAATCTCCTTCTCTGCCCGAGGACTTCCCTATGCTACCCAAGTTGGCTCAGCCCAACAGGACAGTGCTAAAGTGTCCAACACTGAATGCCAACGGGGGCACCCCTCAGGCCCTGAGCAATAAGATGCAGTAGTTAAAAAGTCGTTTCCCTGTAGTGGTCACTCTCAAGTGTATTCTATTAATATGTGGGTCCCCAGCATGACAGCCCTAGCTGCCCACAATGCCAGTTAAAGCAGGCTTTGATGGTGTTCCTCCTTCCCCTGACTTATCCTTCTGTTTATGATTTCTGGGGTCACCTCCCAAATAAGCCATCACACCCAAGTCCTTGCACCCAAGTCAATCCTAAAGGAAATCAGTCCTGAATATTCACCGTAAGGACTGATGCTGAAGCTGAAACTCCAATACTTTGGTCACCTGATAGGAAGAGCTGCCTTGTTTGAAAAGACCCTGATGCTGGGGAAGATTGAAGGCGGGAGAAGGGCATGACAGAGGACGAGATGGTTGGATGGCATCACCGACTCAATGGACATGAGTCTGAGTAAGCTCCGGGAACTGGTGATGGACAGGGAAGCCTGGCGTGCTGCAGTCCACGGGGTTGCAAAGAGTAGGACACAACTGAGCGACTGAACTGCACTGAACTGAACCCAAGTCCTTGCCTCAACTTCAGCTTCGAAAGTGCCCCATGTGAGATAATGAGGAACCTGGGGCCCAGAGCAGCTCTAAGACTTGATGAGGGTGCAGGCAGGGAGTGCTGGGCCTGGGTCTGAACGTGGCTTCCCTGGCTCCACAGCCAATCACCATGCAACATCTCTAGTCCTGTCTTCCCTCATTCTGTTTATTCTCTCATATTTCTCTCCTCTTCTGTGCAACCATGGGCAGGAAGCCGTTTTATAAGGAAGGAAAAGCTTCTCCTTTTCTCTCCTTAGAAACATAACCTAAGGCAACCGCCCTCTTTCCCCCTTGACCTTCATGCCATCTCCACTCCAGAGCAGAGGGCGCCAGAGGACCCACGAGGGAAACCTGGAAAGCCCAATGTGGCCAGGAGTGGACCCATCTCAGCTCACGAGGTTTACCTAAGTCAAGCTCCTTTTACTGGGCACGGCCAGTAGAAAGCTAAGTAGTCCTGGCTCTTGTCCTGAACAAGTGAACAGTTTTATAGGAAAAAACCCTTCCTTTCCTCACCTGGAAAATGGGGATAATAACAGCTCCTTTGTCAAGAGGTTGTTGTGAGAATTAAATAAGGCTGTGCTGGCATTGGGCTTAGCGGGCAGTAAGGCCTCAATTAGAGGTAGTTGTTGTTACAAAAGTTAAACAGAAATAAAAGCTTCTTGTGGGGAGGACAGGAAGGAGCTGTCCTTTCTGTCTTGGCAATTGAAGCTGGGCCTTAATGATGAGTATGAGTTGAAATTATTAAGCTGCTGGTAACCATGATGCTCCCTGAATGGGAAGAGCCTGTCCAGGAGACAGAGGGATAAACAAAGCCCTGATTACTTCATCTGAGCCCCTGGATCCAGCTATGCCTAAAGCCAGGACTTCCTCTGCGGTTAAACAATTGGGTGTTAAGTGACAGGAAGGAGCTGTCCTTTCTGTCTTGGCAATTGAAGCTGGGCCTTAATGATGAGTATGAGTTGAAATTATTAAGCTGCTGGTAACCATGATGCTCCCTGAATGGGAAGAGCTTGTCCAGGAGACAGAGGGATAAACAAAGCCCTGATTACTTCATCTGAGCCCCTGGATCCAGCTATGCCTAAAGCCAGGACTTCCTCTGCGGCTTAAACAATTGGGTGTTAAGTTCCCATTGCTTCCAACAGGAGGGACTTAACATAACTCCTTATCTTCTTTTACACAAGTTCTCCTGTCAGTTGTCAGATGAATATACCTTAATGTTTTAACTGTTCTTTCTGCCTAGACCACACACAAGTCTTACCAGCAATGTCCAGCATGACTGGCTGTCTGGTTATACCCAGTGTGGCCCTCAGGTGTTCCAGCTGAGACCCTAGGTATCATGGGGCAGAGACAAGCCATCCCTGTGCCTGGTCTGAATTCTGGACCCATGAGATCTGTGAGCATGATAAACGCCAGTGCTTTGAGTTTTTACCCAGAAACAGTAACTGAAATACCCTCCTACCCTCCCTGCCCGCGTTCATGAAGCAAAAGATAACTCAAATGCATGGCACAAATAAATAATCTTTAATTTCAATAAACAGCTCCCCATTATACCAGACAACACGCTGTGGGAAAAGATACAGAAGCATCCAACAGAGAGAGAGAGAAAGAGGTCTATTCGAACTACACTAATTTCTTAGCACAAGAGAAGTGATTTTGGTTCACACGAAACACAGCGAGACCCTCAGAGTGTGACAAAGAGGGAGACTCGGGTGGGGCGTGGTGGGTGTGGTGGCCTTTTTATTCCATGTCCTCTGCAGGTCTTCTGGGAGTCACAGTCACCATGATTCAGTCAAAGAATGTTACATCTGCTCTATCATATTCTATTAACTTGCTATTCACATGCGCTACTGTTATTGAAGGTGGGGTCTTGACACACAGGAGGGTGGTGGGCAGGGTGGTGGGCAAAACTTCACTGACGGGCAAGGCAGACAGAAGGACTGCTCAGCCCTGAGGTCCCGGCCAGCGCCTTGCTCACCAAGGGGACACAGGCACACACGCACACACACGCTTACCATAATGAGGGCACACACACCAGAACATCCACACACATACCCACGGGGAGTGCCCAAGGAGAAGCTAACACAAGGACAGCCTCAGTGAAGCCAGGAGAGGCTTCTGACACTGGACTATTTTTTGTTGCGGTTTGGTTTCTTCAAATAGTCTAATCTATGTATCACACTCACAAAGAGGAGACAAAGTACTTACACGACGGGGCAAAGGTAGCAGGGATGAGGAACCTCTGGGAACATCAGACTGTTCAGCAGTCACCCAGTGGGTGCGCATTTTGGGTTTGGGGTGGGGGGGTCAGGCCTCCCAACACTGGCCAAAGTGTGAAATGAAAGTGTCAGTCACCCAGTCGTGTTGGACTCCGAGACACTGGCCAGACTCTTGGAAAACTTCATCTCAGTGGAGGCTGGCACCCTTGGGGAGGTCTTTTCTCTGGCCTGAGGGCTGAAAGAGCATTTTGGGGCAGAAGGATCCACAAGAAGAAGCACTGCCCGGAAGTCTCAGGGCAGAGCCCGCTCAGCTGCGGCTGAGGGATGGACGGGGCTTCTGGAAAGTTCTCAGGCCTCGCTCCTCAAGGGCAGCCAGTGTGTGATCAGTAGTCAGCGTCCTCTTGGTTCTGAGAGGAGTTGAGTGTGTATGGGTGTGTGTGGGGGGCTGTGTGTGTGTGTGGATGGAACAGTATACACGTATGGCATTTTTTTGGTCCTGTTTTCTTCCTTGTTTCCGCAGACAGCAGCTGCCGTCCCCGCGGCCCTCAGGTCACCTCCAGCGAGGCAGGGGACACGCGGTCGCACTCGGCCCGGGACCGCAGGCTGTGCCACTGCTCCACGGCCGTGCGGGGGGCGCTGAGCATCCGCCGCCAGTGGTTCGATTCCGACGGGCCGGAGGAGTACTGGCCGATGACGATCCTTCCGATGAAGTCGTTGCTGCTCTTCATGTTGTGGCCGAACACTAACCAGAGGGGGGAGGGGGCAGGACAGGGCGTTAGTCTCCATACGCCTCGACGGCGGGCACGAGTCCTTGTTTTCAGGACACGGTTTCTTTTAAGCTCGGAGAATTCCCCGATTCCCTCCTCCTCCTCCCATAAATCCCCTGGCCGCAGCTTTTGACCTCTGACCCGGCAGCCTCGCCACACTACCCTCAGGGCACAAGAGCCGGGTAGTCCCGGTGGAACCGCCCAGCCATCACTGGAGTCCGGCTGAGTGCTTGAATCAGGTTCTGAAGGCCGCACTGCTGACGCGGGGGGCTGGATAGTTCTCTGTGGGGGCAGCCTGTGTGCTCTAGGCCATCCAGCAGCACTTCAGGCCTCTACCACCAGCTGCCATTTGCACCCTCAGCCCAGTGGTCACAATCCCCAAATCTCCACACAGGCCCCAGTATCTCAGGGGGGTCAATTCACCCCAGATAAGAACCACCTGGTTAAGCTGTAGGTCATGAAAACAGACATCCTAGGTGAACAGACATCCTTCATAGCTCAGCTGTTAAAGAGTCTGCCTGCAATGCAGGAGACCCTGGTTCGATTCCTGGGTCGGGAAGAGCCTTTGGAGAAGGGATAGGCTACCCACTCCAGTATTCTCGGGCTTCCCTTGTGGCTCAGCTGGTAAAGAATCCGACTGCAATGTGGGAGATCTGGGTTCGATCCCTGAGTTGGGAAGATCCCCTGGAGAAGTTTGGAAAAGCTACCCACTCCAGTACTCTGGCCTGGAGAATTCCATGGACCATACAGTCCATGGGGTTGCAAAGAGTGAATCCTGGCTCTGTCATTCGACAGCTCTGGGATCCCTGAGATAAGCAAAGGAGCCCCTCTGACATTAGGTTTCCTCCTCGGTTACACAGGAATCTTAACTACCTTAGGAGCCTGCAGTGAGATTCTGGCACTTAATGTTGTTCGGTTGCTAAGTTGTGTCCGACTCTGCAACCCCATGGACTGTAGCACGCCCGACTTCCCTGTCTTCCACTGTCTCCCAGAGTTTGCTCAAATTCATGTTCATTGAGTAGGTGATGCTTTCTAACCATCTCATCCTCTGCCGCCCTCTTCTTAGTAAGTACAGCCTTGACACTTAATAAGTCCTCAACAAACACTACACTGCTCTTTCAAACCTGTTAACCTTTATGAAAGAGACAGGCTGCAGAGGCAAGGTTCCTGAGAGAAAGGGCTCTGGCAATTTCCTCTCCCTTTGTTGCACTCTATGTCCCTTCGGAAGGCTGTTAATTCCCATGCAAGCTTAATTTGTGTCTTTCAAGCCTAATGAGAAAGCTTGATTTATCTTCCCAGCCGAGTTCTGCCTAATTCCTTATCTGCATGTGGGGAGTCAGGGCATGCCATCTCGCTGACGGGAAAGCAGGCTGTGTTTGTCTGTGTTATAAATGAAGGACTACAGAATGGGAACTATCAAAGATTCACCCAGCGTGAGCAGAGCACAGGCGAGCAGATCCCAGAAGGGGTGCCCGTTATCAAACAACCAGCTAAAATATGCAACCCCAAACAGACACTGAATGCTAACAAATCTCTGTTCTCCTCTGTGGGATTCACATCAAGAATTCCAAATGATAAAAATAAGGGCAAAAGAAGAAAGTGGAAAAACAAAAACTCTATCCATTGTTTTAAGCCCCAAAAGACCAAGAGTGAACTGGGCTAAGTGACATCTCCATCAACAGTGTCCCATACCTATAGCTCAGTGGTCACTATGCATAGGTAGACCTTATTCATAGGGAAACCCCTTACAAAAGAGAAAAATTAGGACTAGAATCTTTGCTTAATAAAGGAAATTGCTGAGAAGCTCTCTGATGCATCTGAAAAAACAAACAAGCACAACTTTTTGGAACAGGCAACATGCAGTACTCTTGAATCACACCTTGTAGGGAATGGAAGGTTAAACTTTCACCAAATGAAAACAAGTTACCGGAGTCTCTTTCACTGTAGGCCTCACATCTAAGGCAAGATATCAGGAGACCATTTCAGGCCCCATTTAGACTTTTTCCCTGGGGATAGAATGTTCTATCTTCCTTTGCCTCTCCAAAACTCAAGAATGAAAATGGAGAAACAGCCTAGTGGTTTTGCTTCTTTGGGAAGTGGTTTTAAGAAAAGAAATCTCAGATGTTCTCAGGTACTGTTGGTGAAAGAGGAAGCAGTTTCACCTTTGGGGCAGATTATCTGCCCCAAAGAATGTCATTACTTAAGACCCAGCAATTCTACCTCCAGAGATCTGTCCCATAGAATTACCTGCATGAAGGGACGAAGATACACATAAAAGAATTATCCACCATAGCAGGGACTGACAAACTGGAGCCCTCAAGCCAAACCTGGTCTGTACCTGTTTTTTGTAAATAAAGTTTTACTAGAACCCAGTCAAATCCGTTTGTTCACACAATGCCTGCAGCTGCTTTTGTGCTATAGCAGCAGAGTTGAGTAGCTGCAAGAGGCACTGTGTGGCTTTTAAAGCTGAAAATATTTACTACCTGGTCCTTTACAAAGACGTTTGCCAACCCCACCTCTGGAACATCATTTATGAGCATGAAAAATGGAAACAACGGAAACACTTCATGAGCAAGTGTGATATCCTGCCCACCCTGGAGGCTACCGCTAGCCTTTGTTGCAGCATCCTACCGTGAGCGCCTCCTGCTCCCTGCCTGGGACATGCCAGTGTATGCTGACCACGTGACTTTCGTAGGGGCCTTGGGCCACACAAGAGCAACTTGACCTCAGAAAACGCTGGGGACTAGGGTCAGCCACCCGGACCATCAGCCATGCTTGCACAACTGACGTCTAAGCCATATTCTAGACACGAAGCCTTCAGTGAGCTTCCCTGGTTGGTGATGCATGTTGCCACACGTCGTTATTGGGAGAATGAAATGCTGTCCACGTGACATTTGTAACTCATGCCTGGTCTCTCCTGGACTCCGCCTTTTGCTGGTGTGAGTCTGTATCTTTTTACTGCTATGAACTATAACCATGAGTATAACAGCTTTGCCAAGTTCTGGAGGATCCTGGAGGATCAGTAAGCCTGACGGTGCTCCTGCCTCCCAAGCTCCAGTTACCCACTCATGGATCATCCTTCACTGGCTTGCCTCCCTTTCTGGTCTCACTTGCCCAATCTCTTATCAGTATTTCCTGGGATCACCTTCCTAGTAGCCTGCTTGCACCCAAGTCTTGTCTTAGGATCAGCTTTGGGGGCACCCAGACGAAAACTGGAGAGGACTAATTAAATAATTTCTGATGTGACAATACCATGGAAACCAGCACCATGGTTAAAAATGAGACGGACCTATATATGCAAGATGGAAATGTCTCCAAGACATATTGCTAGGAGACAAAATCTAGTTGCAAAACAGTATATGTAAACACAATCTCTTTTTATTTAAAAAAAAAAACAAAGGTGATATTGGGTTGGCCAAAAAGTTCATTCAGCTTTTTCCATAAGATCATATGGAAAAACCCAAGTGAGTACTTTGGTCAACCCAATATATAGATTAGAAAACAATATCTGGAAGACTATTCACAAAATTGTTAAGAGCAGCTCTCTCTAGGGAGGGGAAATGGAACTTTCTATTTTCTGTACTTATTATGTAAGTATGTACAGTTTGAGCTTCTAACAAGAATATATAATTTGGGGGAAAAAAAAACAAAGGAAAAAAATAAACCTCTATTAGAGAATCTACATCGAAATCAGCAGAAGGGGCAGAAGTATGAACGGAAATCTGATAGCCTACGCTTCTTATCCCAATGTGCAAAGTAACTTGGCTTGGTGAATCATTCAGCTCTTGAAGGTGGTCGCTCTTCAGTGATTCAGCCTTTCTGAAGGGAAGCAGGCGCTGCTACGGCCATCTGAGCTAATTGGCAGGCTTCGGGACTTGCAAATCACTTGGAAAAGTTATGGCAATCTTGCCTTCAGTGAGCTTCCCTGGTTGGTGATGCATGTTGCCACACGTCGTTATTGGGAGAATGAAATGCTGTCCACGTGACATTTGTAACTCATGCCTGGTCTCTCCTGGACTCCGCCTTTTGCTGGTGTGAGTCTGTATCTTTTTACTGCTATGAACTATAACCATGAGTATAACAGCTTTGCCAAGTTCTGGAGGATCCTGGAGGATCAGTAAGCCTGACGGTGCTCCTGCCTCCCAAGCTCCAGTTACCCACTCATGGATCATCCTTCACTGGCTTGCCTCCCTTTCTGGTCTCACTTGCCCAATCTCTTATCAGTATTTCCTGGGATCACCTTCCTAGTAGCCTGCTTGCACCCAAGTCTTGTCTTAGGATCAGCTTTGGGGGCACCCAGACGAAAACTGGAGAGGACTAATTAAATAATTTCTGATGTGACAATACCATGGAAACCAGCACCATGGTTAAAAATGAGACGGACCTATATATGCAAGATGGAAATGTCTCCAAGACATATTGCTAGGAGACAAAATCTAGTTGCAAAACAGTATATGTAAACACAATCTCTTTTTATTTAAAAAAAAAAACAAAGGTGATATTGGGTTGGCCAAAAAGTTCATTCAGCTTTTTCCATAAGATCATATGGAAAAACCCAAGTGAGTACTTTGGTCAACCCAATATATAGATTAGAAAACAATATCTGGAAGACTATTCACAAAATTGTTAAGAGCAGCTCTCTCTAGGGAGGGGAAATGGAACTTTCTATTTTCTGTACTTATTATGTAAGTATGTACAGTTTGAGCTTCTAACAAGAATATATAATTTGGGGGAAAAAAAAAACAAAGGAAAAAAATAAACCTCTATTAGAGAATCTACATCGAAATCAGCAGAAGGGGCAGAAGTATGAACGGAAATCTGATAGCCTACGCTTCTTATCCCAATGTGCAAAGTAACTTGGCTTGGTGAATCATTCAGCTCTTGAAGGTGGTCGCTCTTCAGTGATTCAGCCTTTCTGAAGGGAAGCAGGCGCTGCTACGGCCATCTGAGCTAATTGGCAGGCTTCGGGACTTGCAAATCACTTGGAAAAGTTATGGCAATCTTAACAGTCTTTTAAAAGCCAAACATTTAAAATGCAAATTGTAATACCCTGAATAAAACTAATGACTTCTATCATTAACGTTGCCTGGGAGAACATCAAGTTTGCCATCTCTGTCAATTCCAGGGATTGTGTTGGTGGAGAGCATAGGAAATGACCCTGGATATTGACTGAACCCAGAGAGCGGCTCGGAGACAGGAGGCTAGATATCCCTGACCCCCTCCACCCTGTACATAAGGAAGCCAAGTCACTGAGCAAGCTGGTGGTAATATGCAGTATTTGCAGCAAAAAAAACCCAAAAAACCCTGCATACGAAGTGAATTCCTCATAACTAGATCCCTATATTTCTCCTTTTCAAAAACAATAATATCTAGAAATATTATTGTGAGGCACCCCAAATATCCCCACTGAGTCATGGGGACTCATTTTACTGCCATCATTAGTGTCTATCTGCACAATGTATATGCTCTAATTTATCCTCATCATCGGAGGGATTTTCCAAGCAACCTGAATAATCCAGAGAGTGACAGAAGGGCACAGATGTCAACAAGGACCTACTGTATAGCACAGGGAACTATACTCAGTATCTTGTAATAACCTATAATGGAAAATAATTGAAAAGAATGTGTGTGTATGTGTATAACTGAATCACTTTGCTGTACACTTGAACTTAACGCAACATTGCAAATTAACTATATTCAATTTCTAAAAAGGCACAGATGTCACAAAGTCCAAGCACAGAACCTGTGTAGAGGGGGCCTCAAGTTTTCTCTTAGATCTTATTTACTCTTCATGAATTTAGACATAATTCAAATATACTAGGTCATCTGCTTTCTCCATCTGGAGTAATTTTAATCAATTTAGTGGACCGTGACTACCAGACAGATACCAGAACTTTAAAAAGTACAGTAATACAGTCCATTCTAAAGGAGATCAGTCCTGGATGTTCACTGGAAGGACTGATGCTAAAGCTGAAACTCCAATACTTTGGCCACCTCATGTGAAAAGTTGACTCACTGGAAAAGACCCTGATGCTGGGAGGGATTGGGAGCAGGAGGAGAAGGGGACAACAGAGGATGAGATGGCTGGATTGGCATCACCAATTCAATGGACATGAGTTTGAGCAAGCAAGCTGGTGATGGACAGGGAAGCCTGGCATGCTGCAGTCCATGGTGTCGCAAAGAGTTGGACATGACTGAGAAACTGAACAACAACAAATATTCCACTGTATATATGTGCTTCATCTTCTTTCCCCATTCCTCTGTTGACAGACATTTAGGCTGCTTCCATGTCTTGGCTATTGTAAACAGAGCTGCAGTGAACACTGGGATGCTCGTATCCTTTCAGATCATGTTTTTCTCTGACATGTGCCTAGGAGTATGGTAGCTCTGTCTTTAGTTTTTAAAGAAACCTTCATACTCTTCTCCATAGTGGCTGTACCAGTTTACACTCCCACCAACCGTGTAGGAGGGTTCCCTTCTCTCCACACCCTCTCCAGCATTTATAATCTGTGGCTTTTTTTATGTTAGCCACTCTTGCTTGCATGGGGTGATATCTCATTGTAGCTCTGATTTGCATTTCTCTAATAATTAGCGATGTTTACATTTTTTCATGTGCCTGTTGGTCATCAGTATCTCTTCTTTGGAGAAATATCTTTAGAAATACCCACTTTCTGAGTGGGTTATTTGTTTTAATAATGTTAAGCATCATGTGATCCTTTGTTTTTATAATTTAAGATTCTGAATCAGTAAGAAGGCTCAGTGTCCAGGTTAATGGGTCAAATGAAGTACAAACAGTTTTCTATCAAACAGTTAAAACTTTAAAGCCTTTTTAAAAGTGTAAGTGGAAAGCATTTGGGAAGTAGAAAATTTATTCAACCCCCTTTACTTCTCCTTCCTGCCTGATTACAGGAGGGTATCAGCTGTGCCAGGAACATGCTCTGAGCTGCCACACTGCTCTGCCTCCAACCTCAACAGACCTCAAACACCCTGGCAGCCACAGTCTCCGAGGATCACCCTCTGTGGACCAGTGAGTCACCGAAGTCCACCTCTCTCCACCCTCAGACGCAGAACAGACACAACCGGCACGTTACACTTTCCGGAATTTCTCTCTACAGAATCACCAACATATGTGCCTCCGTGGTGCCAGTCACCACGGCCATGCGCTGAGCAAGTCCCAACTGGCAAAACCAAAGCAGGATGAGAGGCTCAAGGTTCTGAAGGAGTGTGGAGAGTACCACTTCTCTACTAAGCACCTACCATGCATATGGCCCAGGACTAAGCACATCACATGGATTAACTCACTTAATCTTCACACCAACCCTCTAGAGCACTTCCCACCCTTTGCACTGCTGACATTTGGGGCCAGATCACTCTCTGCGATGGGGGCTGTTCTGAGTGCCCCCGTGCTACAGGGGGATGCCCTGTAGTGCCCCAGCCTCTGCCCACTGGACACCACTAGCAGTCCTCTCCTAGCTGTGACAACCCAAACAGCAACTCCAGACATGGCCAAACATAATCCACTCCCTCCCCTTCCACTGAGAACCATTGCTCTAAGGCAGCTGCTCTCATCGGTCCATTTTACAGTTGGGGAGACTGAGGCCCAGAGGGGCAGGGAGATTTCTGATCCAGTCAACATCTAGGTGCCGCGAGTGAGTCAGGGGCAAGACGAGGCTTGCACATGTTGATATTTGCTGTAAAAACGATTTTGTTCTTTCCTGAAAGAGCTAAACTCTTGGTTGCTAATTTAGTTTGCCAAGGCAGACGGTTCTGGAAGGAAAGCTAGATGACTTAAGAGTGTGGGTGTGATAAACACTGCAAATGGAAAAAAAAAAATCTTGATCTTTTACCAGCAGGAACAGACTTGGCTACCCCCCACTTTGCATGCTTGGTTCACAAGGTGATGTCCCCATAAGCAGGGAGGGCCCCACTCATGGAACCCCACCTCTTGGGGGCTGAGTGCAGCTGCTCCCCCATATTTGAAAAAACTGCACTAAGCGACAAAAACCCATCTTCGCTGTTCCACAGTCCTCCCAAACTCTTCACCGGGGAGGGATCCTCATGCTTCATCAGGCTGATGTGACTTAGCTCTTGGGGAGCCCAAAGCAGTCTACATGTCCCTGCTTCCTCTCCTTCCCCCTCCCCACAGGTCAGCACTGACACCCCATAAATGTGGTACCCATTCAACTTCTGCAAAACCTCCTCAAACTTCAGTTGGTCCCCTGTGTTTGTGGACATGGAGGCTGAGCGTACCCCACCATTCAGTATAAGGGGCCTGAACATCCACAGAGTTTGGGATTGGAAATGAGCCTGGAACCAACAGTCTGCAAATACCTCTTTTTTCTTCTCCTTGAGACCTAGAAACTGTTTCAGGTTTTTCTTTAAAACCAGGTAGATCATATTCTTTTCTGGGGCCTTGGTTTCTCCATTTACACAACAAGTGGGGGTTTAAGGTCCCTTTCAGCTTTGAGATGTCTTTCGTTCAAAGACGTTTCATCCATGACTTAAGGATGATGTTTTTTACCCTTTCTTGGCTCATTCTGTGATTCACAGCAGCTGCTCGGACAGAACTTTTTCTCCATGTTTTCCCTTCTAACAGTCATCACGACAATTTAGATAATAGTATTACAATAATTTAAAATCAGCAATGCTGAATCCTGACTTCTTTTTACTAGGCACTAAATAAATATCAATACCTTACCGACATTTCTGACTTAACACCACCATCCTGTTAGGGAAGGTGCTCTTTATACCCCTGTCTTACAGGTGGGGAATTAGAGGCTCGCAAGGCTTAGGAAACCTCCAAGCATGGGCACAGAGGGACGTGAAACTCAAAGCTCATTTCTTCTCTTCCCATCTCAGAAAGAAGAGACGTCTCACCCATCCCTCCCTTCCACGGACCCTGACACAAGACAAACACAAGATGGGGAGTGAAAATATCCACATCAGGTCCTCAGGCCAGCAAGGCCAGAGGTGCTGAGAACCAGAATGGCCCTAAATGCCCTCAGGATGGTGCCTGGCTGGAGACCTTCACACCGCCTCTCTGAGGCCCAGCAGGGCCAGGTTCATCTCCAGCATCTGAATGGATGGCTGCTTCTGCAGGGGCGCAGCAGCCAAGGGAGTTGCCTCATGTTTAGGGACTATTAAAAAGTATAATAACAGCAGTTAATGCTTATATAGAGCTTATCACATGCCAACCCTGTTCTACAGACTATCGATACACTAAATTATCTTGTCCACACAACTCTGGTTACAAGGAGAGGACTATTATTATCTGCTCGGGTCTAGAGGCCATACACTGGCATCATAGCCTGCCTCCCAGAAGATGGACCTGGACAAAGCAGACTTGGGTCATTTGGGTGAAAAATTCTGGGATACCAGTACTCTGAACTGATCTAGAAAGGGAGATGTAGACACCAGGTGGGGACATCTCCTGGACTCCCTAGACTCCTTGCCTTCAGACCTGTCACCCTATTTAAAGTACAAGGCCTAGGAGAGAGGTTCCTCTTGCCCAGGTATGCAGGCGATGCTGGCTTAAAGTGTTGGATTCCTTTAATGCAGCGGTTCTCAGCTGAGGCCAATTCTGTCCCCCAAATTTGGCACTGTCAAGAGACAACTGGTTGTTACAAGTAGGGGTGAGGCAGCCACTGGCATCTAGAGGGTGCAAGCCAAGGATGCTCCTAACCATCCTACAATGCACAGGACAACCCTCCAGCAAAGAATTGTGGCCAGAAGCTAGCCCAAAATGTCAACAAGTGCAGGGGCTAAGAAACTCTGCCTTAAGGGAAAAGCATGTGTTTGGGGTTTCCTTTAAGACCGAATCCATCGACATCAAAGGAAAGTCACTGAGACTCAAGAAGCTACAAAGATCTGAGGGAAAGAGAGCTGGGGAGGGCAGATGGAGGGAGAGAAGCCACCTCATTGAGCTCAGGAGGGTTTGGGAGCTCAGCAGAGAAGAAATTTCAGAGTAAATTCAGGGAAAGAGGAAATGGGGGTGAAGGGGGAAGGTGCTGCTGAGAATGTCACTGTGGCTTATGAATCAGATCATCCTCCTTTCCCAAGAGAAAGAAGTCAAGGTTGAAATTTGTTTGACAATTCCTTCAGACCACGGCCGGACCACTTCTTTGTGCCTATGTGAAAACTGAGCCACGTGGAGCCTGCATTTACAAGGACAACATATGGTTTGGAGAATCACATTCTGATCTGTGTGTGACTCACACCGTCTAGGAGGAAGCATTTAAAAGTGTGACTATAATGTAATGTGCTTGTTTTTACATGAACAACCAAAACTTACACATCTGAATGAGGATCATCTTTGTACATCTGTCCCAGAGATGCTGGCTCTGCTTTGGGAGAAAATGTTCACAGCAAACTGTCTTCTGAGCTAGTTATGAGACACCTGTTAAAGCTTTAGAAGATGCCCCTCATCTAAAATAATTGAGGAAATAAAGGAGAAATACCATGAACATGATAATCACTTGGAAGACTTTTAAAGAGACCAGTGCCTGGGCCTCACCCCAAGAAATTCTGTTGACTGGTTCAGGAGTGGGAGACTAGATGCCAGTGTTCTGGAACTGTTCCCCAGAGGATTCTCGCATGTGGTCAGCTTAGACACTCTGCATTAGAAGCTGATCAAAATATCCATTGGATTGGTAGCTGAACTGGGAAAAAAAAATCCCAGATGTTTGGTGTCAGAAATGTTGTGAGTATGGAAAGACAGATTTTTGTTTTTACTGTGTTCCAATAAAACTTTATTTAAAAAAACAGGAAGTGGGCCAGATTTGACCCAGGGGCTGTGATTTGCCCATCCTTGATCTATATGAGGCAGTGATGCTCAAAGTATGGTCCCCAAACCAGCAGCTTCATCATCACCTGGAACCTATTAAAATGCAAGTCCCAGGCCCCATCATGGATCTACTGAATCAGACCCTTGTCCTATATAATTTTTCTTATTTCCCAATAGGCACTCTTCCCAATAGGCAATGTGGGTCAACGCAGCATGTATCTTGAATCCTAGAGCAAGACAAGGTATCAAATCCTAGTGACAGGTGGAGGCCCAGGTGGGATCCAGCCAGTATGACAGTGGTAGAGCTGGGGGTGAACTCAGGTCCTGATGACCTCCTGGGTCTCTAGTCTTAACTTCTCTTGGCACTTACAACATCCCAAATTATGCTTTGAAAGCCATAACACTAATTTGAATGGGCACATTCATTTTTTGCCACACCCTGGCATATGGGATCTTCAGTTTTCTGACCAGGGATCGAACACACTCCCCCTACATTGGAAGCACAGAGTCTTAATCACTGGACCACCAGGGAAATCCGAAGGGCACATTCTAGTATGTTTAAATATCACTCTACTTTGAGAATAGATACATAAATTGTTGCATAGTTACACACTGAAATACTATATTAAAAATGTGATGAAAAACTACAAGTACACATAATTATATGAATAAATTTCATAAGGATAATGTTGAGTGAAAGAAGTGGTATGATTCCATTTCCATAAAGGTCAAAAAGAAGCAAAACGAATGTATGGTAAGGGAAGTAATCACAGTGGTTCCCGTGGGGGAGGAAGCAGTAACTGAAAGGGGCCCAAGAACATTTCTGGAAACATTCTCTTTCTTGATCTGAGTGCCAGTCACATGGGTGTGTTCATTTTATAAAAATTCATGAATTGTATGCTTAAGACTGATGCACTTTTTCTATATGTATATTACACTGCAACAAAAAGTCAATTTTAAAAAACAAGAAATGGGACTAACATCTATGGGTGACCTTGAAACGCATGAAAGAAAATGAATCAAGAGACAGAGAGATGGAGATATGTGATGATAAAGCAAGCAGAAATCCAGGTGGTGGGAATATGGATGTTGACTGAAACATTCTTTCAAAATTTTTAAAGTTTCTTAATAAATGTTGAGATTTAAACAAAGAACCCAGGGACTTTCCAGGTGGTCCAGTGGCTAAGACTCCATGATCCCAATGCAGGGAGCCTAGGTTTGATCTCTGGTCAGGGAACTAACTAAGACCTGGTACAGCCAAATAAATTCAAAAATTAATGAAAGAATTGAAAAAAAAACACCCAAACACATAAACAGCTCAATTGTCCTACTTTTATATTTCATAGCCTTTACTTGCTTCTTTATAGCACAGAAATATCAACTTCCAGGTCTGGATGACCACGTGGTTCGTAGGCTGGTCACAGGGCCTCTGGACCCTGCAGCAAGAAGGCAGCGTGGTGACTCACTGGGGACACAGACAGGAGCAGGACAAGACTCCCTGGGGAGGCGGTGAAGAGCACCCAGTGGGTCCTGCCAGCTTGTCCCAAAGACCACAGTAACCAGACCCCACTCTGCCAGAAACACTGTCCTGCACCTGAACTGAGGGGTCTTGCCCCCTGAGGATCTGTCCACTCACAGCACCAAACAAAATTCAGGTCGACTTTGGACCACTGACCACACAACACATTCCTCCTTCCACAGGAAAAGCTGACCCACACCATGAGTCACTGGGGAACTGCAAATTAAAACCACAGCCACTTGTTTCATTCAAAAAATCACCTACATAGAATAAAACCCATCCATGTTAAGTATATCAAGTTTTCTCCCTAGCACTTAACATCATTTCTACTTGGCATAATTCAGCCATTTTGTTTACTGCCTGTTTTGTGTACAACATTAGAGCATTCACCTGGTGAAACTTGGATTTTTGTCTGATTCATTCATTGTTGCAAGTACAGCACCTGGCTCACAAGAGAGACTCCATGAATATTTGCTGAATGAATATATACATTAATATGGAAAATGTCCAAGATATGTTATGTGAAGAGGAAGTTGCAGAAAAATATATTTTATATTCTGGATGTTACCAACAGAGGATGGAGATCTATACACACATACATGTGCACACATACACACACACACACACACACACATAGGTGCACACATTCCTGGAAAGAAAGCTACAATAAGTTGTTGAGTTGTGACCTTTAAGTAGGGGGACTGAGGGCTTTTTATTTTTTATTCTACTCTCTCCTGTATGTTTGTATTATATACACATATGTATTATACATACATATATGTATATACATTTATACATACATATCATAACAACATAAAAAAACCTCCTATATTGGCAAGGGAGAAAGGGAAAGATATACCCAAATGAACACAGAGTTCCAGAGACGAAGGGATAAGAAGGCCTTCTTAAATGAATGATGCGAAGAAATACAGGAAAACAATAAAATGGGAAAGATTAGAGATCTCTTCAAGAAAATTGGAGCTTTCAAGGGAGTATTTCATGTAAGGATGGGCATGATAAAGGACAGAAATGATAAGGACCTAGCAGAAGCAGGAGAGGTTAAGAAGAGGTGGCAAGAATACACAGAAGAACTATGTGGTAAGGTCTTAAAGACCCAGATAATCACAATGGTGTGGTCACTCACCTAGAGCCAGACATCCTGGAGTGCGAAGTCAAGTGGGCCTTAGGAAGTATTATAATGAACAAAGCTATTGGAGGTGACAGAATTCCAGCTGAACTATTTCAAATCCTAAAAGATGATGCTGTTAAAATGCTGTAGTTAATATGTCAGCAAATTTGGAAAACTCAGCAATGGCCACAGGACTGGAAAAGGTCAGTTTTCATTCCAATCCCAAAGAAAGTCCAGACTACCATACAACTGCACTCATTTCACATGCTAGCAAGGTTTGCTCAAAATCCTTCAAGCTGGGCTAAAACAGTATATGAATAGAAAACTTCCAGATGTACAAGCTGGGTTTAGAAAAGGCAGGGGAACCAGAGATAAAATTGTCAACAGTCACTGGATCATGGAGAAGGCAGGAATTTCCAGAAACACTAAAGCCTTTGACTGTGTGGATCATAACAAATTCTTAAAGAGATGGGAACACCAGACACCTTACCTGCCTCCTGAGAAACCTGTATGTAGGATAAGAAGAAACACTTAGAACCAGACATGGAACAAGTGACTGGTTCAGAATTGGGAAAGGAGTTAAGACTTTGTATATTGTTACTCTGCTTAGTTAAATAAGCAGAGTATATCATAAGAAATGCTGGGTTGGATGGATTACAAGCTAGAATCAAGATTGCCCGGAGATATATCAACAACGTCAGATATACAGATAAAAGCACTCTAATGGCAGAAAAGTGAAGAGGAACTAAACAGCTTCTTGATGAGGGTGAAAGAAGAGAGTGAAAAAGCTGGCTTGAAACTCAACATTCAAAAAACTAAGATCATGGGCCCTGGTTCCATCACTTCACGGCAAATAGAAGGGGGAAAAGTGGAAGTAGTGACAGAGTTTCCTTTTTGGGGGCTCCAAAATCAGTGTAGATGGTGACTGCAGCCATGAAATTAAAAGAGGCTTGGTACTTGGAAGGAAAGCTATGGCAAACCTAGACAGTGTATTAAAAAGCAAAGACATCACCTTACCGACAAAGGTCTGTGTAGTCAAAGCTATGGTTTTTCCTGTAGTCATGTACAGATGTGAGGGTTGGACCATAAAGAAGGCTTGAGTGCTGAAGAATTGATGCTTTTGAATTGTGGTGTTGGAGAAAACTCTGGAGAGTTCCTTGGACTGCACAGAGATCAAATCAGTCAATCCTAAAGGAAATCAACTCCGAATATTCATTGGAAGGACTAAAGCTGAAGCTGAAGCTCTAACACTTTGGCCACCTGATACAAAGAGCTAATTCACTGGAAAAGACCCTGATGTTGGGAAAGACTGAAGACAGAAGGAGAAGGGGGCAGCAGATGATGAGACGGTTAGATAGCATCACCGACTCAATAGACATGACTTTGAGCAAACTCCAGGATATAGAGGAGCCTGGCATACTGCAGTCCATGGGGAAGCAATGAGTTGTACTTGACTTAGTGACTGAACAACAACCAACAACATTCCATGTCCTGTGTGACCCTGTCCCATCACCACACGAGGAAGACAGGGACCCATAAGCCACAATGTGGGGTGGAGTAGAGACCAGAGTGAAAAGTACGGCACTCATCTTCCCAGGAGGGTCACCTGGCCCCGCCTCCCACTGAGTCAGGCCACAACACCTGTGACATGGGCTTGTTTGCAGAGCGAGACATTTCTGTCTGACCCAATGTTGATAGGCAGAAACAGGAAAGCTGTTTGTAATTGCACAGATGAGCACGAATTCAGCCAACATGCTTTGCCTTGGAACTCTTCACACTCAAGATGGCTAAAGAAAAACCTCGAAGAATGATGAGAGGCCACAGTGCCATAAGGAGAAGAAACACGCCCCAAACAGGTGCATTACAGGAGTGGACCGGCTCTGAGTCCATGCCAACCCGCCCGTCACAGTTCCTGGAGCCCACAACCCCACCCACAAACCCCAAGGAGACCAGCAGAGTCACTGCCCCCCACTCAGCGTGTCCCAGCCTCAGCACCCCTGATGTCCTCCTCTGTTCTGTGCACTGTAGGATGTTGAGCGGAATCCATGCCCTCTGCCTCCTAGATGTCAATAGCTTCACGCAAGTTGTGACCACCAAAACTGCCTCTGGACAGCGTCAGATGTCCCCTCAGTGACAAAAATTAGCTCAGCTGAGAACCACCAGTCTAACTGCCTTTCTAAGTCAGTAGGTGCCCAGGGTTAGCCAGCCAAAATGTATTTGGTGAATTCAGTGCAAGAACTGCTCTTGTTAGGCTGAATTCCCCAAACCTGGAACTTGGTGGTATGGGATCTCCTGCTGACTCTGACCATGAACCCAGAAGTAACATATGCTTAGGGAGGCAGAGGAGCAAGCTGGTTCAGGGTCTGGCTCGCTCTGTGGTTTGCCTCTTCAGTGCCTGCGGCAGAGGGAGCCGTGTGGTCTCCAAAGCCTTTTCTTCCTGGACAAGCAACTGGACTACATTTCCCAGCGTCCTCTGCAGGGAGCTGTAGCCAAAGGAGTCTGAGTGGACGCGGAAGTGATAGTCGCAACTTCAAGGTCCGCCTCATAGAAACTTCCCACGCAAAGCGCATTCCTCAGCTCTCTCTCCCCCAACCACCGGCTGGAGATGAAACCCTGATCAAGGCAAATTGGAAGTGGTCAAACAGGAGATGGCAAGAGTGAACGTCGACATTCTAGGAATCAGTGAACTAAAATGGACTGGAATGGGTGAATTTAACTCAGATGACCATTATATCTACTACTGCAGGCAGGAATCCCTCAGAAGAAATGGAGTAGCCATCATGGTCAACAAAAAAGTCCGAAATGCAGTACTTGGATGCAATCTCAAAAACGACAGAATGATCTCTGTTCGTTTCCAAGGCAAACCATTCAGTATCACAGTAATCCAAGTCTATGCTCCAACCAGTAACACTGAAGATGCTGAAGTTGAATGGCTCTATGACGACCTACAAGACCTTTTAGAACTAACACCCCAAAACGATGTCCCTTTCAAAAGTAGGAAGTCAAGAAACACCTGGAGTAACAGGCAAATTTGGCCTTGGAATACAGAATGAAGCAGGGCAAAGACTAATAGAATTTTGCCAAGATAATGCACTAGTCATAGCAAACACCCTCTTCCAACAACACAAGAGAAGACGCTACACCTGGACATCACCAGATGGTCAACATCGAAATCAGACTGATTATGTTCTCTGCAGCCAAAGATGGAGAAGCTCTATACGGTCAACAAAAACAAGACCAGGAGCTGACTGTGGCTCAGATCATGAACTCCTTATTACCAAATTCAGACTTAAATTGAAGCAGAGAAAACCACTAGACCATTCAGGTATGACCTAAATCAAATCCCTTATGATTATACAGTGGAAGTGAGATAGTATATCTTCCATGCAAATAATCTTTCCAAAAAAGAGCCTATGGGGGGTGAAATTCCCTCTTCATTAATAAATATGCTCTACACATCATCAAGTATTTATTGAGCCACTAGTATCTTCCAGAAATATCCTACTGTGTACCTTTCCCTGATCTCAGTACTGGAAGGTAGAAGAGAAGAAGACAGGAAGGTGCTGCCCTCACAAAGCTTATATTCTATGAAGGGACAGGGTGAAGGACAACCATCGCATACATGTACAAACACATGGACAAATATAGTGAGTTTTACGTAGTGATCACTGCTATCAGACAACAATAGTGTACAGTGGATAGGAAAGTATGTGTGCTGTTTGTGGCTACCGTAGATTGTGGAGAATGCTGAAAGCCTTTCTGAGAGAAGGTGAGATTTCCTTTGGGATGTGAATGTTGAGAAGACAGTCACAGAAAGGTCTTGGAAGGGGACATTGCAACAAGAGAAGACATCTACTATAAATGTGCTATATAAGGAGCAGATAAGTCACAGGTAAAGAATGAAGAGAAGACCCTTCTGGCTGGATAGTAATGAGCTGGGGAATGAAGGGTTAACAGATCATGAGAGAGGCAGGGGCTAGAACATAAAGAGTTTTCTGAGCCATAGCAAGATGCTTGAGTTAATGCTCAAATTATAATGAAAACCTACTGGAAGATATTGAGTACAGAAAACACATGATATAATTATTTTTTAAAATCAATTCAGTAGCTTTGTGAGAAAAAATATAGACATGTATACTGGAAATTTGCTAAGAGAATAGATTTAGAGTATTCTCACCATAGGAGGGTGAGAATATAGACACTCAGGATGGTGTAAGGAGATAGATAAGTTAATTAGTTTGACTGTAGTAATTTTTTCAGTTTTGTGCCCAGTCACTCAGTCATATCCGACTCTTTGCAACTCCATAGACTGTAGCTCACCAAGCTCCTCTGTCCATGGGATTCTCCAGGCAAAAATCCCGGAGTGGGTTGCCATTTTCTACTCCAGGAGATCTTCCGAACCCAGGGCTTGAACCCAAGACTCCTGTGTCTCCTGCTTTGGCAGGTGATTTTTTTTTTTTTTACCACTGATGAATAGCAAAACATCATGTTGAAGATGTAAAATTTATATAAATGCACTTTTTAACTTTCTAATTAAAAATAAAATTTTACTTTCTCATAAAAAGGAAGGGCTTCCCCGGTGGTTCAACTGGTAAAGAATCTGCCTGCAATGTGAGAGACCTGGGTTTGATCCCTGGATTGTGAAGATCCCCTGGAAAAGGGAATAGCTACCCACTCCAGTATTGTAGCCTGGAGAATTCCATGGACTAGTCCATGAGGTTGCAAAGAGTCAGACACAACTGAGCAACTTTCACTTTCATAAAAAAGAAAGACTAAATGGAGTGAGATAGAACCCAAGAGATCTGGGGGCAGCTGCAGGATCCCCTGGTCAGGGATGATAACAGCAGAACTAGTAAGAAGTGGTCAGTATGGGTCATCCTTTTGAGATGGGCCCTAAGGCGCTTGCTAATGGATTGCCCGGTGGTGAGAAAATGAACAGTGAAGTAGGAGGCACGGATAAAAGCTCAGGCTTGTTCTGATGCAGTCTGTGTTCTTCTTTCCTGTATAGTCCACATCCTGCTGATCCCTCCTGTATGTGTTTCATGTTTCATGTTGTTCCTGCATGGTGAGGACCAGAGTTCTTGCTTTCTTGCTCTAATGAGATATTGCTACTTGCTCAACTTTCTTGTTAAGAACCATCTTCTTCCACTGTGTTTCTAAGCAAGCTTATTTTTTCCCCAATTCTTCGTAAAATTCTTCCTAACAATTTCTTACTATTCTCCATGTACTGTTTTGATGTGTAAGGTTTTAGTCCAAACCTCAAGCAATATCCATTTCAGTGCCCCATCAGAAAATGGACCTGCAACACGAACAGAAACACTGACACTGTCTGGCAAGACTACGTAAAAGGCTGGCCTCCCTAGCCTCCAGGCCTCGGGCTTAGCTATTTAATCCTTTCCTGTCTCTGTAGTGTAACTAGTCATATGAAATACATTGAAAGGTATTCTGGATAGCTGAGGTTAGATGTATAATATAGAGGACACAGAAATATGTGTATGCATGTGTATGTATTTATATGTACACAGAATTAGGCTGCTATTTCTTTCTCCAAGTTGCAATGTCCCCCCTTTATATAGCTGTAATTTTTTATTATTAAAAATGTACAAAACTAATGAGTCTGGTTTGCTTGTGGAACAGTAAGCTGAGGATGGTTTAATCTAGTTGCTGGTCATACAGACTCTGTGGTGTCTCAGGAAAGGAACTAGAGACTAACATTGATTAAGCACCTGGACATGTCAGGAGCATCACAATGTCCTTTTTGTTGAAATATAGTTGGCATACAAGGTCATGTTCATTTCAGGTACATTTGCATATATTAAATGATCACCACTATAAGTCTAATAGCCATCAGCCCCCATACAACACTTGTACAATATTATTGACCATGTTTCTCCTTTTCTGTTCCACTGATCTGTGTGTCTGCTTTTGGTTTTAGTTAATGAAGATTTGTAGTTTGAAATTCAGAAACATGATACTTCCAGCTTTGTTCTTGTTTCTCAAGATTGTTTTGGTTATTCAGGGTTTTCCATGTTTGCATACAAATTTTGCAATTATTTTTTTCTAGTTCTGTGTAAAGTACCATTGGGAATTTTGATAGGGATTGCTTTGACTCTGTTGATTGCCTTGGGTAGTATGGACATTTTAATAATATTCTTCCATGTCATGAGTCCAGTATATCTTTCTATTTGTTTGTGTAGTCTTTACCTTCTTTTATCAATGTCTTATCGTCTTATGCTTCCTTGGTTAGATTTGCTCCTAAGCATTTTTTTTTTTTGATGCAGTTGTAAATAAGATTTTTTTCTCAATGTCTCTTTATTATAGTTTGTTAGTGTATGGAAACATGTTTCTGTATGTTAATTTTCTGCCCTATAATTTTAATGAATCCATTTTTTAGTTCTAGGGTTTTTTGGTGCTGTCTGTAAGGCTTTCTGTAAACAATATCACGTCATCTGCAAAGAATGACAGTTTTACTTCTTTTTCAGTTTCAGTAACTTTTACAACTTGCGTCTTTTTTAAAAAACTGCACATGAAAAATATAATGTGAATATTAATTTTTCTACAGAAGAGGTATGTATCTATATATATCTATATGTCTAAAAATACATCATTTTTCTAAACTGTCATATAGAATTTTGTTTAGAAATATAAGTCTTGTATCTGTTCACTCCTGGTGAACATTTAGGTTGTTTCTTCTTTTTTCCTTCTATTTTGCAATTATAAACACCACTGCAATGGCTAGCTTTCTTTAGTTTCCTAGAGGATACATGCAAGAAACCATCTAGAGTATAGGTCTATACTTAACACTACACTTCAGTGTTTTATGAGATATTGCCAAATTGCTCTCCAAAACAGTTGTTCCAATTATGTTTCCATAGCCATGTATAGTGTCCTCATTTCTTTGCCTCCTTGCCAGCACATTAATGTTCTTGGCAATTTGATGACTAGAAACTATATTTTCTTGTTTGAATTTTCATTTTTCAAATATCCAAGCATTTTGTCAGAACATTTTGGGTGTTTCTTATGAGTATTACCTGTTCATATGCTTCATCCACTTCCAAATGGGGTTGCTTTTCTTTTTCAAGTGTATTTTTGACGATTTACTAAAATATTCTGCATGTGAATTTGGTTATCTTCTTCCTTTTATGCCCTCTACCTTCAACTTTATGTGTTTTTGTTGAACATATATTTAAAAAATTTTTTTACATACATGCATCACTATGAAGAAAGCTAGTGGAGGTGATGGAATTCCAGTGGAGCTATTTCAAACCCTGAAATATGATGCTGTGAAAGTGCTGCACTCAATATGACAGCAAATTTGGAAAACTCAGCAGTGGCCACAGGACTGGAAAAATTCAGTTTTCATTCCAATCCCAAAGAAAGGCACTGCCAAAGAATGCTACAATTGCAGTCATCTCACATGCTAGTAAAGTAATGCTCAAAATTCTTCAAGCCAGGCTTCAGTAATATGTGAACCATGAACTTCCAGATGTTCAAGCTGGTTTTAGAAAAGGCAGAGGAACCAGAGATCAAATGGCCAACATCCACTGGATCATGGAAAAAGCAAGAGACTTCCAGAAAAACATCTACTTCTGCTTTATTGACTATGTCAAAGCCTTTGACTGTGTGCATCACAATCAACTCTGGAAAATTCTGGAAGAGATGGGAATACCAGACCACCTAACCTGCCTCCTGATAAATCTGTATGCCAGTCAGGAAGCAACAGTTAGAACTGGACATGGAACAACAGGTTGGTTCCAAATAGGAAAAGGAGTATGTCAAGGCTGTATACTGTCAGCCTGCTTATTTAACTTATATGCAGAGTACATCATGAGAAACGCTGGACTGGAAGTAACACAAGCTGCAATCAAGATTGCTGGGAGAAATATCAGTCGCCTCAGATATGCAGATGATACCACCCTTATGGCAGAAAATGAGGAAGAACTAAAAAGCCTCTTGATGAAAGTGGAAGAGGAAAGTGAAAAAGTTGGCTTAAAGCTCAACATTCAGAAAACGAAGATCATGGCATCTGGTCCCATCACTTCATGGGAAACAGATGGGGAAACAGTGGAAACAGTGTCAGATTTTATTTGGGGGGGCTCCAAAATCACTGCAGATGGTGACTGTAGCCATGAAATTAAAGACACTTACTCCTTGGATGGAAAGTTATGACCAACCTGGACAGCATATTCAAAAGCAGAAACATTACTTTGCCAGCAAAGTTTCATCTAGTCAAGGCTATAGTTTTTCCAGTGAAAGTTGGACTGTGAAGAAAGCTGAGCACCAAAGAATTGACGCTTTTGAACTGTGGTGTTGGAGAAGACTCTTGAGAGTCCCTTGGACTGCAAGGAGATCCAACCAGTCCATCCTAAAGGAGATCAGTCCTGGGTGTTCATTGGAAGGACTGATGCTGGAGCTGAAGCTCCAATGCTTTGGCCACCTGATGCAAAGGGTTAACTCATTGGAAAAGACCCTGATGCTGGGAGGGATTGGGGGCAGGAGAAGAAGGGGATGACAGAGGATAAGATGGCTGGATGGCATCATTGACTCAATGGACATAAGTTTGGGTAAATGCCGGGAGTTGGTGATGGACAGAGAGGCCTGGAGAGCTGTAATTCATGGGGTTGCAAAGAGTCAGACACGACTGAGCGACTGAACAAAACTGAAATGACTGTAAATTTACCAAGCATGTTTTATCATTTTTCTTTTTGCTTTTTATATGAAACAACTTTCCTTAACACCAGTGCTAACACATCTTTTCTATACTTGCTTCTAATGCTTAAAATTCTTATTTCAGAACATTTACTCCAGTGACTTGGTATCACTGCATTAAATCCAAAGACCAAATGACAGTGTCCTTCCTATGTAATAATGTGGCTACATTGGCAGTTACAGAACATCATTATAAAATATTTCTTTAAGAAAATAATGATGTTCTGTAACTGCCAATGTAGCCACATTATTACGTAGGAAGGACATTGTCATTTGGTCTTTGGATTTAATGCAGTGATACCAAGTCACTGGAGTAAATGTTCTGAAATAAGAATTTTAAGCATTAGAAGCAAGTATAGAAAAGATGTGTTAGCACTGGTGTTAAGGAAAGTTGTTTCATATAAAAAGCAAAAAGAAAAATGATAAAACATGCTTGGTAAATTTACAGTCATTTCAGTTTTGTTCAGTCGCTCAGTCGTGTCTGACTCTTTGCAACCCCATGAATTACAGCTCTCCAGGCCTCTCTGTCCATCACCAACTCCCGGCATTTACCCAAACTTATGTCCATTGAGTCTATGTTCTATAAGAGAGTTATTTTGGAAAGCAGCACAGGACAATAAATGGATATAGTTTAAGGGCAGACTTGGGTTTTAATTGTGACTCTACTCCTGCACCATGTGACACTTTATTTGATCAACCCTGAGCCAAAGAGAATAATAATACATATCTTATAAATTGTTGGGAAGACTTAATGAAATGTTTTATGTAAACTACATGAAGAGATTTTAAAATATTAGCTCCTTCCTTTATGATTTGTCTATGACTTGTGTCCAAAAAAAGAGAAACAATAAGGAAGATTGTGACATTGTTGAATGTCCTTTTATATACCAAAGTACTAGGGGTACAAGTTCACTTGCACAAATTGTTCCCATTTAATTGCTTATGTTTTGCAACTCTGGAAAATCAATTTCCTTAATAATTTGTGTTGTCTAATTTAATCCCTCTTGAATTGCCTTCATATGGGTGTTTTTCATGCATTTTCTTTTCCTGTCACTTAGTTGTCCTCAGTTGTGTGGTCTGATGTCACCTGTGCTATTCATGATGATGGCTTTAAAGAATTTTCCCTTGACACATTTTTCTCTTTCATGGCTTAAATTGTCCCAATGCCCAGTGCTCCTATTTTGCGTGTCCCTGATCAGCAGGCACACTACATACTTGCTTGGGGTTGGAGGCAGGGGTAGGGAAATATGTACTGGAGGTTGCTGCTGTTATGCCCGAAGTCCGAGTCCCCAAAACTGAGAGAATAAGACATCCACAGCAATGCAAAAGCATAAAGGGGTTTTATTGCTAGCT
>SJYC01073324.1:0-78487 GCA_006408675.1 Madoqua kirkii
GATTCTGATGCTGGGAGGGATTGGGGGCAGGAGGAGAAGGGGACAACAGAGGATGAGATGGTTGGATGGCATCACGGACTCGATGGACGTGAGTCTGAGTGAACTCCGGGAGTTGGTAATGGACAGGGAGGCCTGGGGTGCTGCGATTCATGGGGTCGCAAAGAGTTGGACATGACTAAGCGACTGAACTGAACTGAACTGATGCTACACTTGAAATGAGCTAGAAAAAGAACCTCAAAGGGTATCCACTGGTCTCTCAAAATAGAAAGCATCGTCAGCACACACTACCGCCACCTGGAGCATGGCGTCTCCATTGTGGGCATAGCACCTGGAAAGTGAAAGTGGCTCACTCACGTGCCACTCTTTGAAACCCCATGGACTATGCAGTCCATGGAATGAATTCTCCAGGCCAGAATACTGGAGTGGGTAGCCATTCCCTTCTTCAGGGGATCTTCCAGACCCAGGAATCGAACCAGGGTATGCTGCATTGCAAGCATATTCTTTACCAGCTGAGCTACCGGGGAAGCACAGCATCTGGGCAGGCAAGTAAATTTCCTCCAGGCCACATGTGTACAAGGAGAATCTAGATTTCAATAGTTATCACATCTGGTCTCAGTCAAACCCCCACTTCTAATGGAATGGTATCATTTACCTGCCTCATCCTAAGAGACATCTGATGATTTATTTTATCTCTTGAACTAACAGACTAGATCTGGATACTATTTTATCTTCAGAAGTTCCTATTAATTAACAGCATCCAAGATGCAGAAAAAGAAAATCAGGTCCCTTGTGTCAAACAAACAGATGCCTTGTTAAAGCAATGTGAGAAGGACGGGCCACACCGTACCTGAACCTTGGCTCACATCTGTCTGAAGAAGTTGCTTGGCTCGAATGACGTCAACGTTCAGCCTCCCAGCGCTCGGGAGATAATTCAGTGACAGAAGCAGCTCCCCGAGCTCTACCTCATTCTGTGGAGAGAGGATAGAATCAGGAAGTCGCAAATTTATTGTATTTCTTTTGCACCTCTCATGCAGGAAATTGATTCCAGCAGCTCACAAATGGACTTCTATGGGTGGATCAGCTGACAGAGGGTACCTCTTTTTCTGACTTCTTTTAGCCTCTTTCCCCAATTATTTTCTTCCATCTATCTCAGAAAGTTTGTTCTGCTTTTAGAATATTTAAGTGCAGCAACACATAGTAAGAACAAAAGCATCAATAATGATAATAAATTAATGCCACAGGCCAAGTACTGTGTTGAGTACTTTACATGAAATTATTAGTTCAATCTTCACATTTAACAGAAGAGGAAACTGAGGCTTGGAGGAGACAGAGGCTCAGAAACATGTCCCAGGCCACACAGCTAGAAAGCGGAATTGCTGACACTTGGACCTAGGGAGGCTGATTCCAGACTCTCTGACCACTGTGCTATTCTGCCTCCCAGCAGGATACCGGAGAGGCAGACCACGCTGCAGGGAAACCATCCTGCAGATTCTCGTATTGTTTTGCAGTAATTCCCAGACATTATATTATTTTATCTGTAATATTTTACTGGTTGAGAAATCTGTTCTCAACCTGCAGGCTGAGCCCACAAAAAGCCTGTGCTTCTAGCCTCACCACAGCCAGCTCGGACTGGGACGTCACTTGTTGAAGAGTATCCGTTTCTTTGCTGTTAATACAACCAAACTGTGGGAAGCTGTGGGAAGTTCAGATACGCACCCAGTGCACGACTCCATCCTTCCAACAGTACCAAGAAACAAGAGGCCCCACTTCTTTATCCCTGTAAACATTTTTTTATTGTATAAAATTTCAAATACAAGTTACAGAGTCCAGTTTAATTAATCTCCATATACCCATCACCCAATTATACCAATTATCAACACGTTGCAACATGTTTCGTCTTGTCTTAGTCCGTACAGGCTGCTGTAATAACAAAATACCACAGACTGGGGAGCTTATAAACAGCAGGAATTTCTCTCTCACGGTTCTGGACACTGGTAGATCACGGTGCCTGCATGGTTGGGTGAGGGCCCTCTTCAGGACTGGGAAGCTCTCTGGAGTTTTAATAAGGGCACTAATCCCATTCATGGGGGGCTCCACCTTCATGACCTAATCACTTCCCAAAGGCTGAGCATTCTAATACCGTTACATTTCACGTTAGGATTCCAAAATGTGAACTTCCCAGGGGCTGGGGGAGTGGACCACAGACATTCAGACCCAGCACCTCGATACCCTGACTTGTAAAAAACTTTAGCTGCATATTTTAAACCAAGTCCCAGACAAGATGCTATGTTTCTTTTAGAGTGCTTTGTTGATAAGGACATTAAGACAAATATTTTGGACTTCCATCGTGAGTCAGTGCTTGAGAATCTGCCTGTTCATGCAGGGGACACGGGTTCGATCCCTAGTCCAGGAGGAGTCCACATGCCTCAGAGCAACTAAGCCTGAGCACCACAGCTACTGAAGCCTGCACTCTAGAGCCTGGACTCAGCAACAAAAGACATCACAATGAAAAGCCCGTGCAACGTAATGAAGAGTAGCCCCCGTCTGTCTAAACTAGAGGAAGACTACAAGCAGCAACGAGGACCCAGCACAGCCAGAAATAAATAAATAGAAACCCAAGAATTTTTAGTATGGGAAATTTCCAATCACATTTAAAAGAAAACAGAAGCATATAAGGGGCTTCTTCATAACACCGTACCCAACTTCAACAATTCCATCAGATGGCCAATGTTCATTCACCTAAACCCTCATCCAACTCCTCATCTTATTCTGAAGTAATTCCCAAACATCACACTATTTTATCTGTAATATTCTAGCATGTATCTCTCAATGATGAGACTGATCTGTCTATCCATCCACCCACCCTTTGTCCACCCACACACTCGCCCACCCATAATCTCTGTCTCTTTTGGTGTCAGTCGTTTGAACAAGCCAATACCAAGTGGCAGCTCTAGAACAATGCTTGGTACACGCAGACACTCAATAAACATTTGTTGACTGGATGAAGAGTCAAACCAAAATATTTCTGAACCCACTGAGTCACCAAACATGAAACAGCCTTGGAAATCAACTCAGAGGATGCTGACTGGCAGCCTGTAGATATGTTTTGTTTGGTTCACATCATGTTTAAACAGGTAATTTGGAGAAGGCAATGGCAACCCAATCCAGTACTCTTGCCTGAAAATCCCATGGATGGAGGAGCCTGGTGGGCTGCAGTCCTTGGAGTCGCGAAGAGTCAGACACGATTGAGCGACTTCACTTTCACTTTTCACTTTCATGCACTGGAGAAGGAAATGGCAACCCACTCCAGTGTTCTTGCCTGGAGAATCCCAGGGATGGGGGAGCCTGGTGGGCTGACATCTATGGGGTCGCTCAGAGTCGGACATGACTGAAGCGACTTAGCAGCAGCAGCAAACAGATAATTACTTGCTAACATTTATAAAATTCAAGAGTCAAGATTTTTCACACACAAAAAAAGCCTAGATTTCTTGCCTTTCTTGAAAAATAGGAAGGTCTGGCAAGACTGAGCCCACATCCCCACCTGGCAACACCTGGGTACAACGCAATGCCCTCCAGATGGGATCTGCCTCTTCACGTCATGAGGTTCCCACTTGTCTTCCTTCACCCTTTACATTCTTGCTGTCCAGCTCTGGGCACACAAGCTTGCAGATTTTTCAAGAAAGAAATGGAGTGTCTTGAGTAATCAGAGACGTTCAGAGCCCTTTACACATTTGCTAAGGGTTTCCTTCCTGTTCTCGAAGGCCTAGAATACATGTTTGTCCCCAGGCAAGGGGTGCTGTGCATTATGCTGGCGCCCAGGCCAGGGAGAAGCCAATCGTAAGTCCTGCGGGCTTGGTTTCTCCCAGGTTTATAAGTCAGAGTGATGCCTTCCCTGCTTTTAAAATGAACCAGCATCTCATCTCATGATGCAACTGTATACACAGGGATCAGGATTTGTAATTCACTCAGCTGAGCGGCATAAACAGGAAAAAAAAAAAAAAAAAAAAAAAAAACACCAGATTCAACCAAGCTAGTCATTGAGGGTAGTTTAGAGATGGGCTCAACTGAGAAACAATTTAGGATGGCAAGAAATTAACCTATATACACGGACCAGTGGTTCTCAACTGGGGACAATTTTGGCCCCAGGCATGTTTGCCAATGTCTGAAGACATCTTGGGTTGTCACAGCTATGGTGAGGGATGCTCCTGGTACCCTCCCTTTGTAGAATACCCATATCTAGTGGACAGCCACCACCCAAACAAAGAATGACCCAACCTCAAATGGCAATAGTGCTGAGGTTGAGAAATGCTGAATATACAAGAGAAAGGGAGATGACAGTCTCCTTTGTATTAACAAAAAGAGTAAATATTCTTTCACCCAACAGTTCCATTTCCAGCAACCTACCCTATAGACATCATCACACAAAATGTGTCAGGATGTGAGCACACAAGGGTAATGAGTACTTATCATGGCTTCCATTGATTGCCTGTGGGCCTACTATGTGCCTGGACTGGAATGAGATATGATGGCTGCATCATGGAATATACATTCTAGAAGTGGAGACAGTAAACTAAAAAAAAAAAAGTCATGAATGAGGTGATTGCAGGTGGTAATGCTGAGTACTAGGAAGAAAATTCCAGGTGGGCAAGGGAAATGCGGGGCCTTTCTGGGGAAGATGATATTCTATATCTTGACTGTGGTAGTTGTTTCACAAGTGCAGTTGCCCCCAAATCAATACACTATATACTTAAAATGTATGTGTTTACGGCATATGGGCTTCCCTGGTGGCTCAGAGGGTAAAGAATCTGCCTGCAATGCAGGAGGCTGGGGTTTAGTCCCTGGGTTAGAAAGATTCCCTGGAGGGAGGGCACGGCAACCCATTATAGTATTCTAGGCTGGAGAACTGCATGGACAGAGGAGCCTGATGGGCTACAGTCCCTGGTGCCACAAAGAACTGGACACAACTGAGTGACTAACACTTCCACTTTTCATTTATCGTATATACATTATACCTCAGTAAAGTAGGGGGCAGAATCTAAGGCAAGCACGCAGAGCAGAATATTAGCCCTTGTCAAGTCTGGGAGGTGGGCAGTATTGTTTTCTGTTAGAAATATTTCATTTAAAAACACAAATAAAAATAAAAATAAATAGTTAAAAAGAAAGCAAGAAAATCAGGCAGAGATGGTGATTGACAGGGCACACAGGGGGCTGCCACGTCAGCCAGGGTGGTCGGCGGGCAGGGCCTCTTTGTGAGAGGAGATTGTTCAGTTCAGTTCAGTTCAGTTCTGTTGCTCAGTCGTGTCCGACTCTTTGCGACCCCATGAACTGCAGCACGCCAGGCCTCCCTGTCTATCACCAACTCCCGGAGTTTACTCAAACTCATGTCCATTGAGTAGGCGATGCCATCCAACCATCTCATCCTCTGTCATCTCCTTCTCCTCCTGCCCTCAATCTTTCCCAACATCAGGGTCTTTTCAAATGAGTCAACTCTTCGTATCAGGTGGCTAAAGTACTGGAGTTTCAGCTTCAACATCAGTCCTTCCAATGAACACCCAGCACTGATCTCCTTTAGGATGGACTGGTTGGATCCCCTTGCAGTCCAAGGGACTCTCAAAAGTCTTCTCCAACACCACAGTTCAAAAGCATCAATTCTTCGGTGCTCAGCTTTCTTTCTAGTCAAACTCTCACATCCATACATGACTACTGGAAAAACCATAGCCTTGACTAGACAGACCTTTGTTGACAAAGTAATGTCTCTGCTTTTTAATATGCTGTCTAGGTTGGTCATAACTTTCCTTCCAAGCAGTAAGCGTCTTATAATTTCATGGTTGCAATCACCATCTGCAGTGATTTTGAAGCCCCCAAAAATAAAGTCAGCCACTCTTTCCACTGAGGGGAGATTGGAGGCATGTTAAATGCTGAGGGGGACACGCCAGGCAGAGAGAAGAAGAAGTGAAAAGAGGGAAGGGCAAAGCCAATGGGTTTGAGGATGAGAGGAGATGGATTCTGGAAGGGTCCACGGAGCCAGAGAAAGCTACCCTGTGTCTGACCCAGCGGGAGCCTGCTCACGGCCCAGCTGCCAGGGCAAAGAGATGGATGAAGAGAGAGGGACCCGAGGCCAGTTCCCAGCCCTCAGCTTCTAAGAGGCCCTCAAGCCCTCTCTAAGTAGAGTGCTTCCTGGAGAGGGCTGCTCGCCTCCTCCCTGGGGCCATTGACAGAACCCTCAACAAGGCAGCTTCCTGGTGTCATCACCTTTCTGAGAAGGTTGTTTTTCATCTTAAGGAAAAAAAAGTGAAGCTCTTTTAGCCTTCACTCCATTAGTAGGATACAAGCTGGCAGCCCTCTCCCATGCCCCCCTCGCCCCGCTCTACATAAGCCCATCAAGGTTTTCATGCTGTTTTGCCAGGAAAGCAGGTCCATTGATCTAGCGTTCTTTCTCTCTGTCTCAGGAGTGATCAACTTGCAAGACAGTTGTCTGGAATTTGGGGAACAGTTGGTAGAAATGAAAAAGGAGACTAACTGAGCAATATCGAAGGCTTGATTTAACAAACATTTATTCAGCAGTTATTGGGGCCTGGGCCTGGGAAGTCATCAACATGGTAATTAGAGCAAGCCTTTATGAAGAAAGCACCCTGGACCAGGCATTGATCCTGGCAAGCTAAGGCTCAATCTCATTTCTTCCCCTAAGAGCCTAGAGATTTCCATTTTACAGATGAAGAGATTCTAGCTGAGGGACACCAATGAGGAAGGACAGGAAGCAAGCTTAGTCCCTGTATTAACTCTTACATCATGTTGCTGCTAATTAAAGCATGATCCCAGCCATCAACAAGTCAGTCGGCTGGGGAAGACTAGGGAAAATACGAAAAAAAAAAAAGAAAGAAAGAAAGAAAGAAAAGAATAAGTGTTGGCACAGATGTGGAGAAACTGGAACCCTTGTACACTGCTGCTGGGCATGTAAAATGCTATACCACTCTTCTACAAAACAGTTTGGCCATTCCATGAAACATACAGATATGGTATGACCCAGCCATTTCACTCCTAGGTATAGAACCAAGAGAACAGAAAAATGTGCACGTGAATTTCATAGTTGCATCATTCACAGTAGCCAAAGGGGGAAACAGCCCAAACGTTCATCAATAGATGAACAGATTAACAAACTATGATTCATTCAATGATGTTGTTCAGTTTGAAAATGAATGAAGTAGTGATATGTGCTTCAGTATTGTGTAGTAGAGCCTCAAAAACATGATGCTAGGTGAAAGAAGCCAGACACAAAATCACATATTGTGTGGTTCCATTTATGAGATACCCAGAATCAGTAAATCCATAGAGACAAAAATCAGATTAGTGGTTGCCAGGATCTGGGAGGACGGGAAGATGGGAGTGACTGCTTAGTGGGTACAAGGTCTCTCCTGGAGATAGAAATGTTTTGGAATGAAAGGCGATGGTCTTACAACATCAAGAATGTACTAAGTGCCACTGGAATGTATACTTTCGGATGGTTAAACTGATGTTATGTGAATTTTACCTCAATTAAAAAATATAATATGTCCTAGAAGACTCTTGAGAGTCCCTTGGACTGCAAGGAGATCCAACCAGTCCATTCTGAAGGAGATCAGCCCTGGGATTTCTTTGGAAGGAATGATGCTAAAGCTGAAACTCCAGTACTTTGGCCACCTCATGCGAAGAGTTGACTCATTGGAAAAGACTCTGATGCTGGGAGGGATTGGACGCAGGAGGAGAAGGGGACGACAGAGGATGAGACGGCTGAATGGCATCACTGACTCGATGGACATGAGTGTGAGTGAACTCCGGGAGTTGGTGATAAACAGGGAGGCCTGGCATGCTGCATTTCATGGGGTAGCAAAGAGTCGGACACGACTCAGTGACTGAACTGAACTGAGGTGTTCATAAGCCATATGAACCAGACCAAGTACAAGACTGAAGCACAATCCATTCTGGGAAGGGGCGTGAGCAGGGACGGCTTCTTCACTCAGGACGCATTTGAGTTAATCCCTAACAGACAGGTAGGATGTGTTGACTCAGCTGATCATGGCAGTCACTTTAAAATACATACAAAGTTCTATATATGTCATCACATTGTATACCTTAAACTTACACAGTGTGATATGTCAATTATATCTCAATAAAGTTAGAAAAAAGAAAGAGAAGTAGGATTTTGTCCATCAAATGATGCAGGAAGGGGCACCCCTTGCAGGTAAAACAGAACGAAGGAATCCTTCACTGCAGCCCTGGCACCCTTTGCTGCTCTGGTCCTGAACAATCTTGATGTAACATAAACTCCCGTATTGTTGCTGTTGTTTACTTGTTAAGTCATGACCAACTCTTTTGTGATCCCATGGACTGTAGCCCACCAGGATCCTCTGGAAATCCTTGGATTTCCAAGTAACTTGCTATTAATAACAAAGTAGCCAAAGAGGATTAATAATTTATATTTCTTAAATAAATTACTGAGGATTCTCTTTACAAATAGGGGCTTCCCAGGTGGCTCAGTGGGTAAAGAATCCGCCTGCAATGCAGGAGACACAGAAGATGAGGGTTTGATCCCTGGGTTGGGAAGATCCCTGGAGAAGGAAATAGCAACCCACTCCAGTATTCTTGCCTAGGAAGCTTCATGGACTGAGGAGCCTGGCGGGCTACAGCCCATGGGATCACAAAAAGTCAGACATGACTAACGCAAATGAGCATTTGTTAGTGCTCACTACAGGTACTACTATCTTTACTCATTTGCATTCTTGATTTTTCTTTGTCTGTATTTTAAGCAGGAAAGACAATGGTGGCTGAAGAGGTGTGCTCTGAGCCCCTACAAGTGGGGGATGCCCCCCATCTCCACTCCAAGTAAAAAAGACAGAAATATATTTTTTTGGCAAGAATTTGATATTTCAGAAGTTATCCTGAAGTGCCCCTTGCAGGGAATGTAGACCACTACTGGGATAAACAGTTGAGAATAACCATCTTGAACAACAAATGATGAGAGGCTCTATCTTATCTCAAGGTCAAGCCTTAACCCAGCTCTGAAAGTGGAGCGTCTTTGCTACCCTGGGGGCCTCTGCCAGTGACTGTGCCCACATATGGACAACACAGACTGGACATCAAGCACAAGGGCGGAATGTTCTTGGAGGGTTCCTGGAGCCAGTGTCCCCTTAGTCTCTCTTCCCTAGAAGAAGTACCTGGTGCTAAATTTAAAAGTTGACCAACACATCTGGTAAGGAGCTCAGAACACGGCCACAGAAAAAGCAGGACCACCTATTTCAGTAGCTCCCCAACCTGACCCCCGCCCCGAAGGGTCATGGAATTTACAGTGATCTTTGTGGACACCCATGACATACTGACTCATTAAACTTTCATCAATCTTGGGCAATTATGCCCTCCATGCAACCTAATTTTGCCGTCTCCACAACCTCCCAAGACACTGGCAGTGTCTGGAGACATTTTTGGTTATCACAATTGGGGAAGGGGTTGCTACTGACACCTAGTGGGTGGAGGCCAGCAATGCAGCTAAATAGTCTACAAAACACAGGACACCTCCCCTCTCCTCCCACCGTAACACACACACACAACACAGATTGATCTGGCCCAAAATATCAATAATGCTGAGGCTGAGAAATCGTAATAAAACCTACGAACCTTGTCCTGGTTCAGATTCTTCTCTTATACATGATTCTAGCCTGAACAAATGTTAACAGCAACTAAAGACTCTGAATTTTACTCCAACGACTAGGAGGAAAGTCCATTCACCGACTCTGCTGAACTTATCTTGGGCAGTCTCTCCAGACTGGAAGACGCCACAGCACCAGCTGTAAGTCAAAGATCAAGCTACAATTCCCATCCTTTTCTTCACTGCAAGCAGAAACCCAACCACCAGATACAAACTCCTTCTGGGAGACGTGTTCAACCAGCCCAAGGAGAATGGATTGCTTACTTTGAGGGGCTCTCCAATGCTATGAAGTCTTCTTTCTCCAACTCAAATTTCATCTAATAAGGTTGGCATGTCAGAGCTGGAAGAACTGGATTCAGTACTCTAGGTTTATAAAAGAAAGCAGAGCCAGGCCATTCTCTCACTTCCCTGCTTAATACCCTCCATCAGTCTTAGAATGAAATTCAAAATCCTTAGCCTAGTCTTCAACCTGATTTGTCAACCTTGGCACTACTGCCCTTTGGGGAAGGATCATTCTGTGCTGCTCTCCAATACTTTGGCCACCGTATGCAAAAAGCCGTCTCACTGGAAAAGACCCTGATGCTGGGAAAGATTGAGAGCAGGAGGAGAAGAGGGCAATCGAAGATGGACATGAGTGTGAGCCAACTCCAGGAGAGGGTGAAGGACAGGGAAGTCTGGCATGCTGCATCCATGGGGTCGCAAAGAGTTGGACACAACTTAGTGATTCAACAACAACAACGTTCTGAGTTGTGGGGCTGTCCTGGCCACTGTAGGATGTTCATCAGCATCCCTGGTCCCCACCCTTGGTCCCCATCCATCCTTGCCCCCACTGATGCCAGGAGCACACCACCCCTAACTGTGGCAACCCGGAATGTCTCTAGAGTTGCCAAAGGTTCCCTTGGGGCAAAATCACCCAGTTGAGAACCACTTATCTACCAGGATCTAAATAATCTGACCCCCGCTTCCATCTCAGACCTCATCCAGCTGCCCCAACTGCCTCTGCTCTATTCCTTGAAAACACAAGACCATTCCTACCCCAGAGCTTGCTGTTCCCTCCGCCTGGGAATCTCAACTCAAATGTCACCTCCTGCTCTAGGCTTTCCATGACCACCCAGTGGACAAGAGTCCCCTGCCCCCATCACTTTCTACCACGTCACCATGTTCTCTTTTCTTCATGGTGCTCATCCATGTCCGTCTCTCCACCACTATCTGCAGAGCACCAGGAAGAAGTTGAGGCCAGAGGCCATGAGAATAAGCTATGTGGCCCCAAGGGGGAGGCCCCCTGCTCCACATCCTGGACAAGAGGGGTCATTGTCACAACACCTGTCACCGGCCCTACCCAAGGAAACTGACGCTGACATGGGAAAAGGACCTGGGTGTCTGGCACCACACCTGCCTTCTCCCGATTCAAGGCAACATTGCAAATAGGTCTCGTTTCCTTTTTAAAGGGCCCGATGAACTTCATTTGGTTGAACCACGTGGGGTGGGCTTAGGAAAACGGAAATAGTTCATCTGTAAATTACTCGAATGAATCCAGAGGCCACCCTACTAGCCCCTCAGCAGCCCTGCCTTCCACCCAGAGAAAAACTCTGCCTGCCTGCAACCTCTGAACACAGCTAAGTCTTCATCAATAAAAGGGAAATCAAAGAAAACCATTTGGGACAAAAGACACTTTCTGGGAAAAAACAGCAGGCTCTCCTCCTGACAGACATCCTTTGAAGTGCTTTGAGGGCACCCTTGCTCTCACTCACCTAGCAGAGGGTTTCAGATGTGTGTGCACACTTTTAATGATGCCCAAACACAGCTGCTGTGTGCTCACGCCTTTGTTCCCATGAGTCAGGAGAAGCCTTTAGTCTCTTAATTTATTGCACGAACAATATTAAATTAGGAATGGATTTTTTTAAAAGCAAAATTCAGCCACAATCCCAGCACATTACACATTTCATCAAAAGCTTTCTTTTCTCCACCGCCACCCTTTCAGATTCTTCTTCCAGTCCCTGTCAGTAATCAAAACAATATCTGCATAGCTGCATTGACAACACAGGTGAATTCTGAAATATCGCCCCTGGCCTTTTTAAAACTTAAATAGACACACACGTTTTCCAAGTTACTACCCAGACATCATAAATATCTTTTGTACTTAGAATATTCCATTAGGCCGAAACACTGTAATTTACTTTAACCACTTTCTATTGCTAGGTACTTAGGTTATTTTTAACGACCTAAAATAGGGCACTTTGGCACTTTTCCTCTTTTAGATTGCATCCCTCTAATAAAACCCAAGGGTGATATCACTGGGTCAAAGAATATATTAAACCATGAAAAAAATCCAGATATTTGTCTGCTGTTCAGTATGAACCACCAGACCGTTTGTCAAAAGGGCTGAACTAACTTCACAGCCACCAGGAAAGGGAGAGGGCAGAAGTGTCTTCATAGCATCACTTGCACCAGGTATTAATATGTGACGGTAGGGTGTGAGATCAGTGTGGCTGCCAAAACATTTTTTGTTTGCATTTCTTTGATTGAATATCTAGCCACGTACTGAATTACATTTCCTCCTCTGCGTGGAAACACTGACTTTCTTTCTGTGTGAGTTCAATGGTCCTCCTTGCTATGCTCATGGCATGGCTGACCACACACATTTTACACTGGATTGTATCTGTTACTGTCAGGCTTCCTAATTATTCCTGTGCACGGGATATCTTATGATGGATTCGGTTTGTATTTCTCTGCCTGCTAAAAGGACTGAGCATCTTTTCATGTTCATCAGCTATTCATCTTTTTTCCTCTTCTATGAAGACTCTGTTCAATTCTTTTAGCTCATTTTTCTATTGGCCACCTACTGATTTATAAGAAGGCCTTCAAATATTTGGGAAACTCAGCAGTGGCCACAGGACTGGAAAAGGTCAGCTTTCATTCCAATCCCAAAGAAAGGCAATGCCAAAGAATGTTCAGACTACCACACAATTGCACTCATCTCACGTGCATACAAAGTAATGCTCAAAATTCTCCAAGCCAGACTTCAACAGTATGTGAACCATGAACTTCCAGATGTTCAAGCTGGATTTAGAAAAGGCAGAGGAAGCAGAGATCAAATTGCCAACATCCACTGGATCATAGAAAAAGCAAGAGTTCCAGGAAAATATCTACTTCTGCTTTACTGACTACGCCAAAGCCTTTGACTGTATGGATCACAACAAACTGTGGAATATTCTTAAAGAGATGGGAATACACACCACTTGACCTGCCTCCTGAGAAATCTGTATGCAGGTCAGGAAGCAACAGTTAGAACTGGACATGGAACAACAGACTGGTTCCAAATTGGGAAAGGAGGACGTGAAGGCTGTATATTGTCACCCTGCTTATTGAGCTTCTATGGGAAGTTATACATCATGAGAAATGCCGGGCTGGATGAAGCACAAGCTGGAATCAAGACTGCTGGGAGAAATACCAATAACCTCAGGTGTGCAGATGACACCACCCTTTTGGCAGAAAGCAAGAAGAATGAAAGTGAAAGAGGAGAGTGAAAAAACTGGCTTAAAGCTCAACATTCAGAAAACTGAGATCACGGCATCCGGTCCCCTCACTTCATGGCAAACAGATGGGGAAACAGTGGAAACAGTGACAGACTTTATTTCCCTGGCTCTAAAATCACTGCAGACGGCGACTGCAGCCATGAAATTAAAAGACGCTTGTTCTTTGAAAGATAAGCTGTGACCAACCTAGACAGCATATTAAAAAGCAGAGACCTTACTTTGCCGACAAAGGTTGGTCTAGTCAAAGCTATGGTTTTTCCTGTAGTTATGTATGGATATGAGAGTTTAATGATAAAAAAAAAAGCTGAGCGCCAAAGAACTGATGCTTTTGAACTGTGGTGTTGGAGAAGACTCTTGAGAGTCCCTTGGACTGCAAGGAGATCAACCAGTCAGTTCTAAAGGAAATCAATCCTGAATATTCATTGGAAGGACTGATGCTGAAACTGAAGCTCCAATACTTTGTCCACTTGATGAGAAGAACTGACTCATTGGAAAAGACCCTGATCCTGAGAAAGATTGAAGGCAGGAGGAAAAGGGCACGATAGAGGATGAGATAGTTGGATGGCATCACCGACTCAATGGACATGAGTTTGAACAAGCTCCTGGAGTTGGTGATGGACAGGGAAGCCTGGTGTGCTACAGTCCATGGGGTCGCAGAGTCAGACATGACCGAGTGACTGAACTGAACCTCAAATATTATGACTATAAAATTATTCACCAGTTATGGGTTAAACTGTGTCCTTTCCCAAACTCATATGCTTAAGTTCCACTTCTGAGAGCCTGAGAATGTGATATTATTTGAGAATAAAGTGTGAAAGTGTTAGTCTCTCAGCCATGTCCAACTCTTTGTAACCCTATGAACTGTACTCTGCCATGCTCCTCTGTCCATGGAACTCTCCAGGCAAGAATACTGGAGTGGGTAGCCATTCCCTTCTCCAGAGGATCCTCCCAACCCAGAAACTGAACCCAGGTCTCTTGCACTGTAGGCAGATTCTGTACCGTCTGAGTCACAAGAGGAGAACACGGTCACCGCAGAAGTCATTAGTTAAGATGAGGTCGCACAGCAGTAGGGTGGGCCTTTAACCCGATATGACTGGTGTTCTTACAAGGAGGGGAAAGTCTGGACACAGGAAGAATGCCATGATTCTCAAGGAACTACCATGAGCCAGGAGAGAGATCTGGAGTAGATCCTTCCTAGAATCTTCAGAGGGAATGACCCTGTTGACCTCTGGATCTTGAAAACTGTGCTACGGTCAATTTCCATTGTTTAAGCCAGTGTGTGGTACTTTGTTAAAACAGCCTTAGCCCATTAATGCAAGTGTATAGTTCTCCCAGTTTGTGGTTTTTAAATTTTTTTCTACCACGTTTTCTGATAAGTTCACAGCTTTAAAGTGGCAGAATGCAGTCACCCTTTTCCTCCATGGTTTACACTCCAGGATCTTTTCAGATATGCTTTCCTCTGCTTAGGTCATAAAGATACTCTCCTTTTTTCCTTCTACAACTTGAAGTTTGGCTTTTCAAAAAGTAAGTGCTTGGACCAGCTGGTCTTGGCTTTGGTGTGTGGTGTGAAGTAAGGCTCTGTTTTCATTTCTGAGGGAGTGCCCCTCTTTTCTCCTATCTCTCTTCCATTGGGCTGTAAGTTCTTCGAAGGTAGTGATTTTATATTACCTCCAGCCATCTCCTCAGGTACAGAACAGACCCTGGGTGAATGCGAGCCAAGAGAAACATCTGTTTATATCCTGTGTGAAGCTAAACCTTTTGGGGAAGATGGGAGAGAGGCTTAATCTTTTGATGTCTGAAGAACTTAAGGCTCAATGGCCATCCAAATTAATAACCTACTTCAGATCCATTCAAGCATCTTGAAAGAATGATACTGATTCTCTTCCAAATTGGGCCCCCAGTGAGCATCTTGTAGCAGGGACAGCTGTTCTAGCAGAGATGGTTCCAGAATATGTAACACTACACTATCAACCCAAACCTGAATGGCAGGCGTGAGGCTACCCACTGTCTATAATGAAGGACCAACAGTGGACAGTTAGGGAGAGCCGCCTCTAGTAGAAGCGTGGGAGCAGCCAGGATACTTACAAGGAAGTGGCTACGGGAGGGCCTCCGAGTCAGCAGGGTCCAGCCCCTAGACCTTTCTTCTGTGAGCTCATCCCACTTCTGCATGGAAAGCCCTCCTTGGGCCTCTCTGCATCTCAGTCACCCGATTAGACCACCCTTTACCCAACCATCCAGTCCACAGATATTTAAAGTGTCTACCACATGTCGGGCACAGGGCAAGCATACAGTAGGTGCTCAGTGATGATCTGTTGATTGGGCAGTCGTGCTAGACACAGAGGACACGGCAGTAAGCAAGACATCAAGGTCACTGTAATGTAGTTCCTGATAGTAAACATTCTTCAATGAATTATTATGTAGAACTAATTCATTATAAGATGGTTTAATTAGCAATGTGGTGTGTGCCATGAAGAATAACAAGGTGCTGTGGGAACCAATCTTCCTAAAACTCTCCTACAGAAGCAGATAGAGGGCCAAGGGGGCAGGCTCACCGAATAGTGGAGAAGGCCAGCATGGGCAAATAAAGGGGGTCCAGGGGAGGGCTGGGGCAAAAACAGGTCAGCTCATGCCTTGCAGCCAGGTAACGAGTCTGGACTTATTCCGAGAAATAGGGAGCCACTGGAGGCTTTAGATAGTCACCGAATAGACATGCATTTTAAAAAGATCTCTCTGGGGCGCTTCCCTGGTGATCCCAGTGGTTAGAGTCCATACTTTCACTGCAGGGCGTGGGTTCACATGCCCCATGGTGCCATCAAAAAATAAAATAAAAGTTCTCTCTGCACTTCCTTCCTCTTCCAACAGAAGCTGTCTCTCCTTCTGACTCCCCTTTCCACTCACGTTGTAATTAGTTACTTCTCTGCATCTCGGTAACAAACTCTCTTATGAGCCTGTTACTTTTCATCTGCCATCAATTCTCCAGGACAAGACCACACCTTCTATGTTCTCACTTACTTCTCTTTCCTACTCCAAGTATTTGGAGGTAGGAGGGTTGTTACACATTGAACTGTATCCCTCAAAAAGATCACGGAACCAAATCTCCCTCAAGGCCTCCAGAAGCAATGTGACTCTGCCGACACCTTGACTTTGGACTTCTAGCCTCCAGAACCGGGAGAGAACACATTCCTCCCGTTTTCAGCCACATGACTTGTTGTCATTTGTCACAGCAGCCGCAGGAAACTGATGCCATGGTACGCTAAGCAGGCCTGAGTCACAGCCCTACATCCCAATGCCAGCTCCATCGTGGGCCTACTGTGTGTCCTTGGACATGCTTATCCCAGTGGTTAAGAGTCCATACTTTCACTGCAGGGCGTGGGTTCACATGCCCCATGGTGCCATAAAAAAATAAAATAAAAGTTCTCTCTGCACTTCCTTCCTCTTCCAACAGAAGCTGTCTCTCCTTCTGACTCCCCTTTCCACTCACGTTGTAATTAGTTACTTCTCTGCATCTCGGTAACAAACTCTCTTATGAGCCTGTTACTTTTCATCTGCCATCAATTCTCCAGGACAAGACCACACCTTCTATGTTCTCACTTACTTCTCTTTCCTACTCCAAGTATTTGGAGGTAGGAGGGTTGTTACACATTGAACTGTATCCCTCAAAAAGATCACGGAACCAAATCTCCCTCAAGGCCTCCAGAAGCAATGTGACTCTGCCGACACCTTGACTTTGGACTTCTAGCCTCCAGAACCGGGAGAGAACACATTCCTCCCGTTTTCAGCCACATGACTTGTTGTCATTTGTCACAGCAGCCGCAGGAAACTGATGCCATGGTACGCTAAGCAGGCCTGAGTCACAGCCCTACATCCCAATGCCAGCTCCATCGTGGGCCTACTGTGTGTCCTTGGACATGCTGCTGAACCCCTCTGAGCCTCATTTCCTTTCCTCCTGGGGAAAATGGGGGACAAACCACAAAGTTCTAGGGGAGACCAGTTCTTCTTTTTTTTCTTTTTCTTATAAACTTTTTTTTTTTTAAGCGAAATCAACCTGATGAAGTTAATCAGTCACTCCAATAAATTCTCATCTGAAATGTATTTTGAGTAACTGACATAAGCTTGTGATCATTAAATTTCAATCTAGCTTGTTTTGGCTCTTTAAGTTTTCACAAATCGTCCTTATATCTTTAACCTGGATGACTCACATCTTTTATTTTTATTTTTTAAAGTTTCTATTGGAGTATAGAGACCAGCTCTTCTTACACTTCTGTTGCCATGCATGACAGGGTTCTTGCCTACCTACCTTCCCTCCCAGTCTAGCTTCTGTCTCCTGGTCTTCATCATTCCTAATCCTTTTCCTTTGCCTGCAAATGCAGTTTTTCCAAGATTTCAACTTGTGGTCTCCTTTCTTCTCACATTATATACAGTGTTTCTTATATAAGAATACTGCTGATGCCTAGGGTTTCAACTATCATACTTTCTGTGTGTCCCAAACATGCTGATTTCTTTTGAGCTCTAGACTTGCCTAAGCCTTATATGTTTTCTTTCCTCCTTCTCCTTTTCTTTCTCCCTTACTTGATTCTCTTCCATAAATTATTGAACATTTATTATGTACCAGGCACTGGAGAACCAGCAGTGTACAAGACAGAAAAAAAAAAATCCCCATCCTCTTGATCTTCACATTGTAGAAGAAGAAAGAGACAGTAAAGAAACCAACTTGTAATGTCTGCTAGTGGTAGGTACTGTGAAGAAAAATAAAGCTGCCTGAGAGGATAGAAAGTGACAGGGCTGCCCCTGAAGAGGGAAGTCAAGGACGGCCTCTCTGAGATGGTGACACTGAGGCCAGAACTGAATGAAGAAAGGAGAGCGCCAATGCAGGTATCTGGAGGGACAGCATTCCAAGCAGAGACAGCAAGTGCAAAGGCCCTGAGGCAGGATCATGCTGGTGTGCTTGAGAAACCCAACAAAGTTGGCATGGCTGGAGCAGAGTGAAGGAGGCCACCAACGGGGTAAAAAGGTTGGAGGGGGAAGGGATTGGGTCTTGTTTACACTTTCATCTTCAGTGAGATGGGAAACCACTGGAAAGTTAGAAGCAGAAGAAAGACCTAAGTTGATACTCATTTTACTACCTTCCCCTGGCTGCTCTGTTGAGAATATATTGAAGGAGGCAGAGATGAAGCAGACAAACCCATAAGGAGTTATGATAACCCAGGTGAGAGGTGATGGTGGCTTGGACCAGCTGGTCAGGTGGAGGGGACTGGAGTGGTGGGTAGGGCTGGCATGGTTTGCTGATGGGTATAAGATAAGACTTCTAGGTTTGACAGTAAATGGTGATATCACTGATAGATATGGAGAACATGTAGGCAGAGCAGTTTAGTTCAATCTTGAATGTGTTCTGAGTGAGGCACCAGCCACCATCCAGGCAGGGGACAGGCCTAGGCTTATAAAGTTCCTTGTTTCCATAGCCACCCTCCTCAGAAGCATCACTGAGGATGCTTATAAAACACAGGTTTGCAAGGCCTCCTCAAACCTACTTGACCAAATTCTTCAGAGGAGGAGACTGGGAATTCATGTTTTAAACAAGTGCCCAAGAAAAGCTGATAACGGGTATTTCTAGTGATGGGATCAGACCTAAATCAAATCTCTTATGATTATACAGTGGAGGCGACAGATCGATTCAAGGGATTAGATCTGGTAGACAGAGTACCTGAAGAAATATGGACAGAGGTTCATAACATTGTGCAGGAGGCGGTGGCCAAAAGCATCCCAAAGGAAAAGAAACGCAAGAAGGCAAAGTGGTTGTCTATTGAAGCTTTACAAATAGCTGAGGAAAGAAGAGAAGCGAAAAGCAAGAGAGAAAGGAAAAGATATACCCAACTGAAAGCAGAGTTTCAGAGAATAGCAAGGAGAGATAAGAAGGCTTTTAAAATAACAATGCAAAGAAATAGAAGAAAATGACAGAAAGGGAAAGACTAGAGATCTCTTCAAGAAAACTGGAGTATCCAGGGAATATTACATGCAAGGATGGGCATAGTAACAGACAGAAACATTAAGGACCTAAGCAGAAGAGATTAAAAAGAGGTAGCTAGAATACACAGAAGAACTTTACAAAAAAAAGGCCTTAATGACCAGGATAACCATGAAGGCATGGCCACTCAACCAGAGTCAGATTTCCTGGAGTGTGAAGTCAAGTGGGCCTTAGAAAGTATTACTATGAACAAATCTAGTGGAGGTGATGGAATTCCAGCTGAGCTATTTCAAATCCTAAAAAATAATTCTGTTAAAGTGCTGAGCTTAATATGTCAGCAAATTTGGAAAACTCAGCAGTAATCACAGAACTGGAAAAGGTCAGTTTTCATTCCAATCCCAAAGAAGGGGAATGCCAAAGAATGTTCAATCTACTATATAATCGCACTTATTTCACATGTTACTAAGGTTATGCTCAAAATTCTTCAAGATAGGCTTTAGTATGTAAACTGAGAACTTTTAGATGTACAGCTGGGTTTAGAAAAGGCAGAGGAACTAGAAATCAAATCGCTAACACTCGCTGGATCATAGAGAAAGCAAGGGAATTCCAGAAAAACATCTACTTCTGCTTCACTAACTATGCTAAAGCCTTTGTGTGGATTACAACAAACTGGAAAATTCTTTAAGAGATAGGAATACCAGACCACCTTATTTGTCCCCTGAGAAACCTGTATGCAAGTCAAGAAGCAACAGTTAGAACTGGACATGAAACAGCAGACTGGTTCAAAATTGAGAAAGGAATATGTCAAGGCTGTAAATTGTCACCCTGTTTATTTAACTTATATGCAGAGTACATCATGAGAAATGCTGAGCTGGATGAATCACAGGCTGGAATCAAGCCAGGAAAAATATCAACAACCGCAGATATGCAGATGATACCACCTTAAAGGCAGAAAGTTAAGAGGAACTAAAGAGCCTCCTGATATGGATAAAAGAGGAGAGAGAAAAAGCTGGCTTAAAACTCAGCATTCAAAAAACTAAGATCATGGCATCCAGTCCCATCATTTCATGGTAAACAGATGAGGAAAACTGGAAGCAGTGACAGATTTCCTTCTCTTGTCCTTCAGAATCACTGCAGATGGTGCTTCTAGCCATGAAATTAAAAGATGCTTGCTCCTTGGAAGAAAAGCTGTGACAAACCTAGACAGAATATTAAAAAGCAGAGGCATTACTTTGCTGACAAAGATCTATATAGTCTAAGCTATGGTTTTTCCAGTAGTTATATATGGATGTGACAGTTGTACATTAAAGTAGGCTGAACACTGAAGAATTCATTTTTTTGAATTGTAGTGCTGGAAAAGACTCTTGAGAGTCCCTTGGACAGCAAGATTAAACCAGTCAATCCTAAAGGAAATCAAACCTGAGTATTCATTGGAAGGACTGATGCTGAAGCTGAAGCACCAACACTTTGGCCATCTGATGCAAAGAACTGACTCATTTGAAAAGACCCTGATGCTGGGAAGATTGAAGGCGGGAGGGGACAACAGAGGATGAGATGGTTGGATGGCATCACTGACTCAATGGACATGAGTTTGAACAAACTCCAGGAAACAGTGAAGGACTAGGAAGCCTGTGTGTTGCAGTCCACAGGGTCACGAAGAGCTGGACAGGACTTAGCAGCTGAACAACAGCAACGATGGAGTAACAGAAAGCGAACACTGGGTACCAGGCTATGAGCTGGTGAGTGGTTGTCTAACAATAGTTAAGAGTCTACCTGAGTGATGCAGAAAGTGAAAAAGTGGGCCTGGATGACAAGGCTTGAGTCCTTGGATCCAGTTGTGCCTGAAGCTCAGGAAACTTCTGAGGGTCTTAGTTCCCTGAGCCAGAATCTCTCCTCTCATCTCCTATAAAGGACACCTGAGTTGGGACTGTGTCCCTGGCGGTCCAAAGGGTCTCAACACACTTCACTAATGTCACAGCAGCAAGTCCCAGCCCCATTCCTGCCAGAAGATGAGGGGTGGCCGGTCTCTCTGTGCTACAGATAAGCAGCCTCCGTTCGCACTGTGTTGCCAACCAGAAACCAATTTCCTGCATCACGCAAGCTTGAAGTGCAGGTTGCACAGTCACCTGGACCATCCAGGGGTAGTCAGGGCACAGTGGGCCTGCTGCTGAAGGCGACCTCTGCCACGGGCCTTGAGAACATGAGAGGGGCCAACGAGAGAGCCCTGCATGGTGGGAGTCAGAGCTATTCTCCAGTGGGCTCCCCCTACTGGGATGTGCAGCCTCTCTTCCAGATGTATTTGCAAGCTGATCTGACCTTCAGCCTCCACAAACCGACCCATCTGCCTGGTTTAACTCCTAGGCCAGTACAGAGCCCAAAGAGCTGGAGTTATTAGCATAGGCAGAAACGCTTCAGGAAGTGAATCGTGTGTCCCATCTCTCCTTCCCCCCAGCACTGGGATGACACATGTCTTGAGGCCAACGCCAGGAGTAACTTTCCAGATCAAACAGGACCATGCCTTCTGGGGGCGGCTGAGCAGCCCCTTATATCCAATGGTGCAGTACAGCTGCCTCTGTATCCATGGCTTCTCATCCACAGATTCAGCCAAGTGGATCTGGATTCGGAATTTGAGTATATGGAAGGTTGTCTGTATGACGATGGAGTCTTAAAGGCAGGGGCCAGGTCTCACTCACATTGGTAGCCCTAGAACCTGCCATCTGGATGTGTTCAACCCACTGGGACAGTCATGGAAATTTTCAGCCTCTCTCTTTGAACAGAGCCCCAGCATCCTTGCTAATCCTCTCTGAGGCTCACCGCCAGATGCCTGGACCACCCACCCTGCTGGCCACTCAGAGCGAGAGCGCATCTTCCCAGCGCCAGCTGGAGAGGATGGACTGCTTGGTTGGCAACAGTTGCTTTAATTTCCTTGGTCAGTCTGGGTTGCAGTCCTTTGGCTGGGAAGGTTTTAGCACAATCTTCATGGGTTTCATGACCACAATGGACAGCGACATTCACTCAGTGTTAACCAGCAGTTACGTGCCAATTAACCGAGGCCCTGCCGTGTGTGGGCCTGTGTAGACAGCACAGGCGTTATCACATGCCGCAATCTCTGAGCTCGGGGTTGCTGTTCCTGCCATTTTCCAAAAAAAGGAAGGTAAACCTCAGTGAGACAGGGTGGCGGCCAAGAGCAGATGCTGGCGTCAGAATGGAGCCTCCTTTCTCCACTCCCTGCGTGGCCGTGGGCAAGTCACTCACATTGTCTGTGTCTTACTTTCTGTAACTGTTAAATGGAAATACTGAGAGTCTCTGGTGGTGGTTTTCAAACTTACATGGAAAGCCCTAGAATGGTATCTGGTCTATGGGAAGCATTCAGGAAGAGGCAACAATTTCATTACCAGTGACCCTGAGTAACTGCCAAGGTAACCCCACTGGAAGCGGTGGGACTGACTCCGCCTGAAGATTTGGGGGCTGCAGGGCCATGCTCTTGACCACAGCATGGCAACACTGTCTACATGTGTCAGGCTCTGTGGTTTGAATCTCATGTGAACTAGCTTTATGGCTGCCCATTAAAACACAGAAGCATTACTATGATCGTGGTATGCTGGTAAATGTTTAATTCTTTGGGGAGGGGAGTATGAGGGGGGAGGTTCTGATTAAAATACTACCATATTTGTCAATTTCATACACAATAGCTGACTTTCAATCTACCAACATGAAGTCAGCTGGCTTGTGAAATTCCTGAAAATTCTTCTACAAGCCAGTGCAGACTAGTTCCAGCATACCACACAATCCCCATTTTACAGACAAAGAAACTGAGGCTTAGAAGTGATAAGTTTCCCAGGCCCCTATCTGTGGAAGGCGGCAAAGCTAGGACTTGCACCCAGGTCGGTATGACTTTAGGGCCCGTGCTCTTAGCCACCATCCCTTCTCTTGTGGGGTAAAGCAGTATGTGCTGGTGGTAAGACCTTCTGCCTGGTGATCAGGTAACCTAACTCTAGTCTCCTTTCTGTCACTGAGGGCTGTGTGACCTTGGACAAGTCACTTAACCTCTCTGTGCTGCAGTTTTCTCATCTATAAACTAGGACTGGTTCAAACCATCTCTGGCTCCCCTTCTAGTTCACATTATAACTAGGAATCAAAAGCTTGTGTTAAGGCCTGAAATGCAACCTACATTTCTCTTTTAGGAGGAAGAAACAAGAAGGACCACATAGATAGAAACTTCTAGTTAATGCTACCTTGTAAGGCTCTGGACTGAGTCCAGCCCTGGCTACACAGTGTTGTCAAAAACCAGCTGTTCACCAAACCTGGGTAGGAAACCCTTTTAACAAACACAGAGAGGCCGGGATTATGCCAAGAGAATCAAGACTGACACCAGCTCCGGACACGTTAAAGAGGGATTCTCATTAAAAACCGCACATCTGCTTTGTTGAGGGCCTTGCCTGTTAAGGGTATCAGGCGGTGTGTGTGGGTGTGTGCTCAGTCGTGTCTGACTCTTTGCGACCCCATGGACTGTAGCCCACCAGGTTTCTCTGTCCCTGGGATTCTCCAGACAATACTGGGGTGGGTTGCCATGCCCTCTTCCAGGGGATCTTTCCAACCCAGGGATCAAACTCTCTCTTTAATGTCTCCCGCATTGGCAGATGGGTTCTTTACCACTAGCACCATCTGGGAAGCCCCATCAGGGGGTGAGTGAGCACCAAATACAGTATGCAACCAGGGGAGGCTGATGGCCCCCAAGCAGATTCCAGCTGCTAGGCCCAGTCAACACATGACTCTGGGTGCTTCAAATCATCACCATTTTTGCTATTAAAAGATGTCCTAAATTGGCTGGAGCATGGTTAAGACCAAAGTAAATTATATACTGAAACACCAGTTGGATTCTGTGGCCAGTTCCTCACAGCTCAATCTCAATTGCTTCCCAACCTCTTCTCCCTCTTTTTTGGCCTCCTCCCTCCTCAGTTCCCTCTCACAACCTTCTGGTGCCTGAGTTCCTGGTCACTACTATTCACTGCAATAATATATGCCAGGTGCTTTGCCAGCCAGATCTTGGTTTATTAAGAGGCAACATAGTAAAGTAGCTAACAGCATAGCCTCTGAAGTGAACCGGCATGGGTTCAAATCCCATTTCTGTGGCCTTGGGCATGTTACTGCCTACATGCCTCAGTTTCCACATCCATAAAATGGGATGATAATAGTGACTACAACAGAAGCTTTAGCACTGTGCCTAGCACATGGTGAGTGCTCTGTAAGTCAACTCGAATTACTCTTATCTTCACATTACTCCCCCAACTCCCCTCGCAGTAGAGTTATCATCCCTAATTTACTGGTGAGGAGTAGGACCCAAGTTTATGCAGCTGGTAAATGGTGAAGCCAGGACCATAACCAGGTCAGTCTAACTCAAAAGCTAATACTCTTTACACAATGATATTCGTTCAATTAAAAAAAAACCACCTATCAAGTTCCTTCTAAAAAGATACAAAGAATAAATCACAAAAGCTGATATCACAGAGGGTCTGGCCAAGCCTTGAGCTGTGCATGGACAGAATGCAGTGGGGGGTGGGTGGACTTTGCCTATTGACCACAGAGCTGGCTGCCTGGGCCCAAAGCTGGGGACCAAAGAGAGGCAATAACGGGGCCGCATCAGCTGGACCCAGTACCTCCCTTTGGGATTTGTAAGAGGCAGAGACTGGGTCCAGCAGTTTTCAAAACCACCCCCCTTCCCCACCTCTCTGAGCAGAGGGGAGACACTGGCCAAGTGGGAAGGGCTGGTGACTGTCCCTGCCCACCCACTCAAAACAGAGAGAGATGGCTGCCTGGAGGGTCACTTGCAAAGGTCAGGTGCCTCCTCAAGGAGGGGAGACCAGAGCCTTTTTCTCCATCTGCTTAGTCAGCGGTCTTGCTCACCTGACTCACACCTTCCTGCCCAGGGAAAAGGAGAAAGGAGAGGGAAGGGTGAATGTGGAAGACCCTACACTTGGAGCCCTCAACATGACAAGGTCAAGTGTGGTGATACTGTGGGTGCACCATGGCCCCCAGCCCCGGCCTGCACTCACACTCTCTGCCTATGGAGTCTCTGGATGCCAGGGTCCTCTTGAGACTGAGTCCCCCCTAAAACTGGGTTCCTCTGCTGAGTTCATGATTAGCCTCTCTATCCAAAACTTTACTTCCTTTCTTTTCCTGAACCTGCTCCCCTCAAGATTGTGGAGCATCAAAGAAAAAGGGGGACTGAAACCACACAGAGGGCCCTGTGTCCTTGTCCTTTGAAGTCAAAGTCTCTTGCTTAGGTCTACCGGGCCTCCCCTGAGTCTCTAAACACTGGCTCAGAAGTTGATGATTAGGAAACTGAAGATGGAGAAACAAAGAATAGCTACTGGACTCAGAAACTGGTAACAATTTAGACTATAAATCCATAGATCAAAAACCCCCCAATTCCCTGAAAGATATGTAACAGATAAAGACTTGACACATATTCCTAAGTTGTTTTGGCAGGAAGCGGGAAGTAGACCTCTCCCCCCAGTAGATGGAAAAAGCTGGCTACAAGAACATAGATCCTAGGCTGGTTAAAACCAGAGGCCTGATGATGTTTGAAACTTCACCTTGATCCCAACCACCTGAGAATCGTGCACAGGCTGATCATGTACCCTGAAGCTCCCTCCTCAAATGCCTTTCAAACTCCTTCCCTGAAATTCACTGGGAAGTTTGGGTCTATTGAACATGAGCTGCCCATTCTCCTTGTTTGGTGTCCTGAAATAAAGGCTGTACTTTCCTTCACCACAACCTGATGTCAGTAGACTGGCTTTATTGCTTGAGGGCAAGTGGATCCCAGTTTGGTTCAATGACACACTCTCCTTGGTATATGGGTTCCTGGAAGCATCCTTCAACCTGTGTTTGTTGGGCGCTGGTGAACATATGCTCCACCACCCTCACCCCAGGTGCAACCTATACCAAGAACCCAGGAGGATCATGATCCAGATGCCCACAGTGGCAACACTGGCTTTTCCTGACAAGACCCCTCAAATAAAATACTTGCACTTAAAATCTTGGTCTCAGGGTCTACTTCTAGGGAACCCAATCTAGCCAAGAGATGACTCTCGTAGGGGGTAGTGAGCCCCAGAGAAGGTAGCTGGGACTGAACCATCTGACCCGCACCCACCCTCCAGGGCTGCCCTTCTAGAGAAGGGGCCCCAGCAGTAAGAGGCCATGGGAGACACTCCCAGGGCGAGGAGTCTAGCCACTGCCAGGACCTTCCAAACAGCTGACAAGTGCCTGCCACCAGGGCCAGCTCTTGAACCCCAGCCTGCCAAGGCCCTTCAGTGGGGGCATCGGTCAGAGAAGAGGCAACAATAACAAAGAGAAAACTGTGGCACGGTTGCAAAGTAAGGAGACAGGCATGCTCCTTCTCTGAAACCACAGTCCTTCTCACTCCCAGGTCTCCAAGGGCTGTGATGAGCCAGCCTCCACTGTGCATGAGGAGGGTGGGGTGAGGGGAGCCAGGTCCCTGAGAAGCCTCCCTGGGACTTCTGGAATTTTACACAAGTACTGCCCAACTGGCAGGTAAACCCGGGGCAACTCGTGGCCACTTTTGCTTCCCCAGGGGAAGCGCCTTCCTGAGAAGAAAGACAACAGAGGGTGGCAGGCTGAGGAACATTCCAGCTGAGGGGTCCCAGGACAACCAGACCCCCAGATTTGGTGGTAGCTGGAGCTCACACAACCTGACTTTCGTCTTTGGCGGAAGGAAGGTTGAGACAGGGTTCTGTCAGTTGTAACTAAGATCTGGAGTCACATAAGAAAGTAAATTTATTTACTTCAGAGTCATGCAATTTTGCTTCTATTGCTCAACCAAAACAGAAGTCTCCACACTGATATGTCTCTTGGTTACCAAATCAGACTGTCCTTTGGCCATTTCCAAAGATCCAATCAGTTTGGTGCCCCTAAGGACGGCCAGCAGCTCACTCCTTAGACTCTGAAGGCACTTAAGAGGTTCCAAACAAACAATTTTTTTAAGAAAGAAGCAAGATACATACTGAGATAAAAATCTGGGTATACTTATGAGGAATACAGTCTTATCATATTCAAGCTACACTTACCAAGTTAAGTCAGTTTTGAAAGTCCTCAGCCAGGATTTTCCCCTTAATTAGATTAATTTGTAGTGGTCATGTATGTGGGCTTGGAGTCAGTCTCAGGTTCAAGTCCCTACCACAGCTATGCAATTTGGGGTAAGTTTCTCAACCTCCCTGAGGCTCAGAAAAGTGAAATGAGTCACTCAACCATGCCCAACTCTCTGTGACCCCATGGACTATACAGTCCATGGAATTCGCCAGGCCAGAATGCTGGAGTGGGTAACCTTTCCCTTCTCCAGGGGATCTTCCCAACCCAGGGAATGATTGCAGGCAGATTCTTTACCAGCTTAGCCATAAGGGAAGCCCTCCTGAGGCTCAGGGTCCCCAGCTATAACAAGCAGGTACCAACGGCATCTATCTGGAGGGGTAACATAAGAGTCACATTGAGCCCAGAGTCTGGCACGTGGTGAGAACCAGAACACAATTACTGCTACAATCTCTGACTTTTCTAAGCTCCAATACTTTGGCCACCTAATGAAACTGATTTATTGGAAAAGATCTTGATGCCGGGAAAGACTGAAGGCAGGAGGAGAAAAGGATGACAGAGGATGAGGTGGCTGATGGCATGGTACCGACTCGATAGACATGAATTTAAGCAAGCTCTGGGAGTTGGTGATGGACAGGGAAGTCTGGCGTGCTGCAGTTCATGGGGTCGCAAAGAGTCAGACAGGACTGACAACTGACTTTTCTGCAGCAAAGGAAACACACACAGGCTACACTTACAAGGCCGCAGGGCTCTGAGCTATAGGCATCGAAGATCTAAGAGGGGTTCCTTTGGATAAAACAAGTCTCACATTAAAGTATTTTCAAAACATAAATATCCAGCAGCCAGGTGTGCAAATGTCACTTTTCACTAAGCACGTTTTCTTCTAGGCTCAAAGCAAATATTCTTCCTCAGCAGGCAATCTGGCTTTCTAATAAAAGATACCACACCCCACGCGAGTCAGAATTATCTCCTAAGAATGCCTAAGAGCACACCACCCTGAGCCTGCTCGAATGGCTCCATAAAATACGATGGTAACAGCAGCCAGACTTCCTCATTAAACTGTCATAGCAGCTGACGAGCGAGACCACGCCTCAGACGTGTCTGTCCAGCTCTAATAGCCAAGCCCTTTCTGCCTTCCAAGTGCTTCCCAGAATGAGGTCCACAGTTCACCTGCATCAGAATCTCCCAGCACATTCCCTCAAGAGCAGGTTCACTCAAGTCTTAGGAAACTGGAATCTGGGAGTCCCACGGCCACAGCTCCTGACTGATTCTGATTGCTGGTGAAGACAACAGTGGCATCCCCTGTTTGAAAATCCCCTCTCTGCTTGAAAGCCCCCAGGAACAGCACCCCTGAAACTGGAGTGTAAAGTCTAAGGGCTGGCACTGGGCATCAAAGACTTCGCCTTCAAATCATCTCCCAAGCTGGCCACTTGTCTGTTCCTCCTTCTACCAGGGTCCAGCCAGCACCACCTCCCGCCTGGAAGCCCGCAGCATATTACTCCTAACTGGTGTTCCTCAACATTTTCTTATGAACTTTACCAAATACAGAGAAGCTAAAATAACTCTACTATGGACCTGTTTAAATACACCACCAAGACCCTAAAATGAACAGTTACTAATGTTAATTCTGCAACTAAATTTTAAAAGCCTGCTGTAACTGCTTTACTGCATATCTATTGATCTTTTTAAAGTAAGTTGCAGGCACTAGGGCCTTGAACACTTCAGCAGGCATATCATTAACCAAAATGCAATGTTTATGGCTCTTTCCTTTTCCAGCTAAAATTTATATGCAACAAAGTGTAAAAACCTTAAGTGACGAGTTCGAAAGTGCATACACCTGTGTATCCAATGTCCCAACACTATGAGTCCAGAAATTTCCATTTGGCTCCTTTCCAGTCAATCCCCTTCTCCATTCACAACCACCGTTTCAATTTTTCACCATAGATTAATTTTGTGATTCTTGAACTTCATATATATGCAACTTTAAATATATATACCATTCTTAAACTTTATATAGATGCAAGTCTTGCTCTCTCGGGTCTGGCTTCTATTTTGCATAATGGTTGTCAGCAGGATGTTCTACTTAGCATAATGTTTGTGACATTCATCCATGCTGTGTGCATCAATACCTGTGTGTATCCTTTTTCCTTTATTGCTGAATAATGTTTCATTATATGAATAAACAATAAATTTGTTATCCCTTACTCTGCTGATGAGCACCTGGGCAATTTCTAGTTTCTATCACATATGGTTTTTTGAATGTGCATGTACAAGTTTTTTGCATAGACGTTACATTTTCATTTCTCTTTGGAGTGGCACTGCTGGTTCATGGGGTAGATTTGTTTAGTTTTCCAAGCAACCACTAGAATTTCTTCCTAAGGAGTTACATCACATGATGTGCCCACAACACTGACCGAGAGTTCCAGTGGCTCCACGCACTCACCAGCATTGGGTATTGTCAGTCTTTGTGACTTTAGTCATTCTGATAGGTGTGGTCTCACTAAGGTTTTAACCTGCATGTCTCTAATGGATAATGAAGTTGAGTACTTTTTCACATGCTTTTACATCATTTGCATGAAATGAAACATCTGTTCAACACTATCGCCCATTTAAAAACTGAATTCTGTCTTTTATTTATGAGTCATTGGAGTACTTTATTTGGAAATAAGTATAGTGTCTCCCTTGGTGACAGTTCTCTCCAAGCAGCCTGGCTGGGTCACCTCTCCTTCTCAAAACACTCCAGGGCTTCCCACACCCTTAGGAATAAAATCCAAGCCTTTAGCTCAGCCTACAAGGTTGAAGTGATGTGGCCTTTTTTCCCAGTTCAACCTCACCTCCTGATGCTCTCCCCTCACTCACTCTCCAGCCTCACACCCTGCCTCAGCGCCTGTGCACTTTCTGTACTCACTGTTTAAACGCTCTTCCCCGAACATCCCCCAGGCTCACTCCCTCAATCCTCCTGGCTCTCTACTTAAATGCCACCTCCTCACCCACCTGGAACAGTTTCCCCACTCTCACCACCCGGGCACCCCTCTCCAGCCCCTAATCCTGCTTTATTTTTCCTCTTGGCAGAGACAGTGCCAAGAGGCATGATGTGTTAACTCATTCACTCACTGCCCACCTCTGTCCACTAGAACATAAGCTCCCTGAGGTCAGCAGCTTTGTTTTGCTTGCTGCAGAGAATCAGTCTAATGTCTTGGTTATGACACATCATTTTTTAAGCCAAAGGGCCTCAGTTCTAGTACTGAGCATGGACAAATCACTTAACCTTTTTCTGCCTTAAGGGGCTGAGAGAACTTACTGAGGTCTGGGAGACCCACAGCCCATTTTCCCCCTTTGTAAAATGAACGCTTGTGAGATAAACAAGTGAGCATGTGTAGAACATTGCTTAGCTCATAGTAGACACTCACGAGTGCAGAGTGAAATTAGTAGCCCCAGTCCCTAGAAAATGACAAGCACCCAACAAATACTCATTGACTGCATATATGGATGGTTTAGGAATGTGCAATACTTTTACTGCATATTTATAATGTACAGTCTATTTATAATTTTCCTTAATTTGAGAGGCTTTCACAGTCACAAGTTAATTTCTCTTGAGAAGTTTACATTCCGAGAGATGCACTGCAAGGGAGGGGGGAGTAGGTACCATGTCTCCACTTGACATGAGCAAACCAAGATTCAGAGGGTGCATGACACCAGTCCCAGTGGAACTAGTGAAAGGGCTAGAACAAGAACTCTGGTTCCTCCTAAAGCTCTGTGAGTTTCCAGCATGTCCACAGGGCCTCTGTTCTCTCCACCTCCCTCCTCCTTCCTTCCCCAAACAGCACGATCTCTAGAGAAATGAATATCCTTCATTCTGAATTTACTTTCTGACTTAAAAAAACCTTAAAGAAATAACGGTACATCCATGTTCACAGGAGCATTAATCACAATAACCAAAAGGTGGAAACAACCAAGCTTCCATCAACGGATGTATGAACAAACAATACGTGATCTACCCACACAATGGAATACTACTCATCCTTCAAAAGGAAATCCTGCCACAGGCAACAACAGGGCTGAACCTTGCAAACATTATGCTATGTGAAATAAACCAGCCTCAAACAAAAACTACTGTGTCATTCCACTTACAGGAAGCACCCGGAGGAGTCAAGCAGGAGGTTGAGTGGTGGCTGCCAGGGGCTGGGGCCAGCAGGGTGTGGGGAGCTGTTTAATGAAGACACAGCTTTATTTTGTGAGATGAAGAGAGTTTGGATATGAATGGGATGACGATGTATGTGTATGCACTCAATACCAATGAACTGTACTCTTAAAAATGGATAAGATGGTTAATTTCATGTTACGTGTGTTTTGTCAAATTATTAACAATTTTTTTAAAAGTTGAGACTTATATGGATTTCACCTCTAAACGGCCAAAGCATCCATTCATTTCAATCCATTTGGATGAGAGAATTTCTCTCGGTGTCCATTTTAACTTCATACCACATCAATCATCCCACACACTTCATATTCCCTGTGTCTTCATTTCCACTATCTTTTGAGCCAACCTTCTCAATGAGGCCCAGTCTGCAGTAGTTCCACTAGCTGCTGATTTCCTGAACGCCAAGAGCAAATACACACTCGTGTCTTGTGTTCAAAGGCACAAAACAGCGGAGACATTCTGCCATGAGCCGAAGGATGCCTACATGCTGATCCTACAACCAGCAACCCATGTCCACACGGGGTCCCCACGGTGGAGACTGCAGGACTAACAGATCCTAGGAGTCACTCTGACCCACAAACTGTGAAGTCAGGCTGAAAACGAGAAACTGCTTCCACCCCACACACAGCTGCATCCTTGGAGCGCTTTGCTGAAGACAGATGCCCGCCTCCAGTGGAAATCAGCGGTGATGGCCATATGACCGCCTGGGCACACTGTGTGTGTGGATTTTATTTTCTGTCTCCAATGCAGGCCTATTTTGCCTGATGTGGATTTTTGTTCAAAGCCAGTATCTCCTTTACCACATTTGGAAAGAAAAGCAAAGCAGCTCCCTGGAGCTCTGCCCTGTGGCCTAACCCTGACCACTGTCTCTCCCTGGAAAACCCTCCTCCCCCAACAGGGAACAGCCCCGCTCCCATCTCACCTTCTCATGGGAGATTCTGTTCTGTCCTCCACCCTCCGTCCTCTCCTTCACCACATAGCAGGCTTTCTCATCCTCGGCACTATGGACCATCTGGGGCTAGATCTTCAGTGTTGTGGGGTCTGTCTTGTGTATTGCAGGCAGTTTAGCAGCATTCCTAATCTCTACCCACCAGACTATCCCATCCACCAAATCCCAGATCTCTCCCAGCACTGCCAAATGTCCCGGGCCTAAAACTATCCCTGTTTAGAACCACTGTTTCAAAGAAACAGAGGCTTCAGGGAGGCCCAGGGCTGCCCGGCTAAAAATCAGATTTCCCAGTCTGGTCCCTGCCAAAGACCTGTGATCAGGGCTGGCTGGCTCCCTTATCTAAAGAAAGAAATGCTGCAGTGAAGTCCAGGATCCGAGTTCCCCTCCCAACCACACACCAGGCAGAGGCTCAGCCTCACTCGGTGGTCACCCTCACCTAGGCCACCTCACAGCCTGCCTTGCAGGGTTTTCTCCTGCATCCCCTTTGTGGGTTGCATTGTGTCCCCTAAAGGTGACCTGACATCCTGGCCCGGAGGACCTCAAAATGTGACCTTCTTTCCAGATATGATTAGATGAGATCATCCTGGAACAGGGTGGCCCCTAATCCAACTGATGTCCTTATAAGAAAAGACACAGAAACACACAGAGAGAAGGCCGTGGGAGGAGGGAGGCAGAGATCAGAGTGATGCAGGTATAATCCAAGATTGCCAACGACCACTAGAAGCTGTGAAGAGGCAAGAAGGATCCCCTCCAGGCTTCAGAGGAAGCACGGCCCCGCCAGCACCTTGATCTTGGACTCAAAACCTCCAAACTGTAAAACAATAAACTACAGTTTTAAGCCACCCAATTTGTGGTGCTTTGTCACAACAATCCTAAGGAAACTAAGCCACCTCAAAATTCTATCTCAAGCTCTGCTTCTAGACACCCCAAGAGACAGCTGACGCGCCCACTCAAAGAGCATATACTCCAGAACAAGCTTGAGATGAGTCTAGACTCTTGCCTCGATTTCCACGAGCCTCTCATTACATGAGAAGGAAGAAGAAGAAGGAAAAGAGGAAAGAGGGAGGGAGGGAAGAAGGAAATTCACTTTGGGGATCCTTCCATCCTCCACTCATTCAGTAAATATTGCTGAGCACCATCAGCTGCTCATCACTGTTCTAGGAGCAGGGAGAAAGAAGAGAACAAAACAGACAAAAGTTACTGCCCTCGCAGGGTTCATATACCAGCAGGGGAGACAGACCATAAAATGCCCAGTCTATGGGATGTAAGCGCCATGGAGAAAAACAAAGCAGGAGAAGGGGACGGGGCGTGCCCGGGGCGGGGGTGAAGCGACGGATGCTCCACAGCCCAGTCTCAGATCAGGTAGAGGGCAGCACACCTGGGCGCCTTCTCTTTTCTGCCCCAGCCCTTCTGTGAGGTTTGGGGAGCCCACCTGGCCACTAGGCAAGGACGGTGTCCACGCCCATCCCAGTGCCAGAACGGTGCCCTGCAGAACCACCCCTGGCTTTGATGTCCCTCCTTCTCTGTCTCCTCCTCAACCCTTCCTCTTGCTTCCTGGGATCACCTCCTAAATTAACGACCTGCACCCACCCTCAGACCCTGGCCCCAGCTTTCAGGAACCGTACCAGGGCAGGTGCACCCAGAACTTTACATTTCAGCCAAGATAACACTTCAGCCAAGACCTAGAAGAGCCAACCTGTGGGCATGTCCAGACCCTCCTCCTCCAGGGCTCTGCCCTGACACAAAGAGAGGAATCTGGAATTTATCATGTTTGGTGGGTCTCCCTCTGTCCACATAATTTTCTTGACAGTTGAAAACCTTGATCTCAAATACCGAGGAGGACATACGACATGATCCCATATATCCTGATTGTGTGATGGGAAGGCAAACTTAGGATTACAGCAGACACTAACTACCTTCTCCCAAACATGATCATTCCTGCCTACGTGAATCTGCCAGCTCTTGTACATATTTTGCATCTGTGGATGTTAAAGGGCTCTGTACCCGCCAGTGTCACAAGCCAGAAATACCAGGAAATGAACCTCCCCATCTCCCAGCCCTCGTTCAGTGACTGACAGGAGGTGTATTAACACCCCAGCTCCCTCGCCTCTTGGGAGGAAAGGCTCTTAGACCTATGTCTGACACTGGCTCCTGGTTCCTCTAGCAGGTTTCTGCTCCAGTCACCACAGGGTGGCTGGGCTGATACCTACATCTTTTAAATGACATTCCTATTTGCTCTCGGTATTTCCTCCGGTGTCACCTCCCTATTAAATGACTTCCTTGCCTGAGAGTCTTCTTTTTCTTGGGGAATCCAAACTAAGAGAGTGATAGCTTTGAAGATGTGTATATACACACGTACAATGTAGCAGACCCTCCAGTCCTCCTGTTTAACACGTGCATCTCAAATGTGATGCTGGATCATCAAATCCCTGGACCGCAGAGCTCAGCTTTAGAAGCACCTTGGTGTATTCGATGCAAACTAATCCTATTTGCATTACAAAGATCACTGTCTGACAACAATGGTCTTGACCAGCCTCCAGCTGGATCTTTTCCCCCTGGACTCCCCCCATACCTTTCCACCCACAGTGAGTGCATTGCTATCCTCCAGCCCACAGAATGCCCCAGAAAGGGACCCTCAAGCCCACTGGGGAGAGGGCTTGGTCCATGAGTAGCTCCCCAGGCAGCCCCCTGCGTGTCACTGGGCTGGAAGAGGGAAGGAAGCTAATCTTACAATTCTCCTGAAAAGCAATCATCCATCATCCCGGTCTTCAGCCCTCATCTTATTTTTCCCAGATCAATTTCTGAAAGTCAAAATGACAGATAGCTTCACACTCTGGACAATAATTCTTCTTAGTAGATAACCCAGCATCAATGACAAAAAGTTCCCAGGGTAGTGCTGGTTACCTGAATCTATACATGTGATATAATTTCACAGAATTACACACACACACACACACACACACACACACACACACGTGCACGCACACATGCATGTACACGCACACAGAAGATGCTGGTGAAGGGGCTTCCCTGGTAGTCCAGTGGCCAGGACTGTGCGCTCCCAATGCAGGGGACCTGGGTTTGACCCTGGCCAGGGAACTAGATCCCACACGCCACAACTAAAGATCCTACATGATGCAACAAAGATTCACGATCTTACATGCCACAACTAAAACCCAATACAGCCAAATAAATAAATAAACATTAAAAAAAAAAAACCTGGTCAAAATTGCATAAGGTCTAGTTTAGCTACTAATAGCAGTTTATTGGTATCCCAGCGTACACAGATCGTATGAGATTTACCATCCAGGAAGCTGGATGAAGAACACACAGGACTCTCTGTACTGTTCTTGCAACTTCCTGGGAGTCAAAAAATTATTTCAAAATCAAAAGTTTTTAAAATGCGAAAAAACAAACAAACTGAGATTAAAAAAATAATAATCATTTTTTTACAAAGCTCCCAGCAGGAGACACTGCCACCCCACCCCTTACCTGAGAACTGGGAATCAGCGCCTTCCACCAGTGACCGCCCTTCACCAGGTCGACCTCGCACAAAGGCACAGCCACCTTGCCGATGACGCAGTGGCGTGAGAACTTATCGAAGTCCAGCACGGTCAGGAGCAGGGTCCTCCTCTGAGCCTCCAGGAAGGGGATCTCGAAGGTGTAGCGCTCCTCGAACACGGGCTTCTGGGTCTTGCGTTTGACTCCGGTCTGCTTGGAGTTCTTCTGGTCCGGCAGGAGGCAGACCTTGACGTAGGGGTTGGAGTGCGCCATGTCCTGGCGCGCGCCGTCGTGGGCGATGGGGGGCGGCAGGTCCCTGGCCTCGATCACACGCACCGTGAGGTGGTTGTGCAGCAGGTCGTACTGCGTGCTGAAGTGCAGCATGCCCAGCTGGTACTTGGACAGGATCTCCGCGTCCGTCAGGAAGTCCACGTCGTCACTGTTGGAATCGAGGGAGTACAGGCGGGGCTCGAACTTCCTGAAGTAATCATCGGGCGTATAGGTCCGTCTGAGCACCGAGGGCTGGATGGGCTCTTTCTTGGCGCTGAGAACGCCGAACTCGATGGGCTTAATATCAATCAGTGGAGAGCTGGGCCGTCTAGACTCCAGACCTACACACCGAGCAGAAGTAACAATTAACACCACCAAGTACTGGACTGGATCTGGGCCGATGTGTGAGATCAAGGACCTTTCATAGGCTCTCACATTGTTTCTCTGCTTCATAATGTCTTTCCATGTGCTCTCCATTCCTGGAAATCCTCTTATTTACTCTGTGAGAAGGGCAGCAGCCCAAACATCCCCATCGCCAAGGCAGCTAATTGCCAGGCACTGCTCTAAATGCCCTGCATACGTGGAGAGGGGAATGGCAACCCACTCCAGTATTCTTGCCTGGAGAATTCCATGGACAGAGAAGCCTGGCGGGCTACAGCCCATGGGCTTGCAAAGAGTCGGACACGACTGAGCGACTAACACTTTCACACTCACAACCTTCACAAGGCATTAGCCAGTGACTATTACCTTCACTGACTCGATGGATGTGAGTTTGAGTGAACTCCGGGAGATGGTGATGGACAGGGAGGCCTGGCATGCTGCCATTCATGGGGTCACAGAGTCGGACACGACTGAGCGACTGAACTGAACAGAACTGAACTGATTACCTTCACTCTGCAGATGAGGAAACAGAAACTCTAAGTAACTCACCAAAGGGCACACAACTGGTAAAATGAGGAGCCAGGATCCAAGCCCCACCTATCTGGCCCCAGGGTCCGACTCTAACCATTTCCCCATATGGCCTCCGCTTTCACAGAGTGGGCTCTGGGGCCAGTGTCTGGGTCAAATTCCAACACAGCTACTTCCTTGTGAACCACATGACTCCCTAGTAACGAGCCAAGTGACTCCAGGCACATTTTACACACTCGGTTTTCCCATCTGTAACATGGAGCAAATCATAGCAACCACATCAAAGATGGTGGTGAAAACTCACTGAGCGATGCATGGAGACAGCCCAGCACAGAACGTGCATGTGGTGAGAGGCACTGAATGGTAACTATTATTTGCCTTCAAGGCTCACATTCACAGCTCCTCACTTTCGGGGTGCCTCTCCCCTCCCCGTTAAGCAGAAGAGTCTACTGCTCCCAGGTTCATTGTTGCCATCTTTGCTCATCTCTCTAGTCTAGCAGTAATCTCATGGCACTCTTTTCTCTTTCAAAGCACTTAATTGAGGTGTGACTGACACACAAAAAGTTGTCCATATTCAATCTACACAACTTGATGGCTTTGATGATAAGTACGCACCCGCAAATCCATCACCACAATCTATGCCATAAACTATCCATCACTTTTAAAAGCTTCCTGCTGCCTTCTTTATTTACTTACTTTTGTGTGTCTGTTAAGAACGTAAGATCTACTCTCTTAGCAAATGTTTAGGTACTCCACATAGTACTGCTAATTTTACACACTCTGCTGGAGTGGATTTCTAGAACTTACTCATCTGGCATAAGTGAAACCAACAGCTGCCTGGTTCAAGCTCCCCGGGTAACCATGTCCTGCTCTGCAGATGCTCAGGAGTCTGACTATGAGAGTCCTCATGTTGTTGGGAAAATTACATAGTATTTGCTCTTTCATGGCATCCTGTTGATTGCCCAAATACCTGCCTGTTGGCTAAAACCATGAGACCTTGCCAGTGCATGGCTGCACCCTGATAACTGTGTGCTAAACGTGGTCATCTCTGTATAGAGCTGCAAGTAAGATTTAGGAATCATCTAGACCAGCGCTATCCAAGAGAAAATAAAACGTGAACCAGATACAGATATACAAGGCCACAGTTCAGTTCAGTCACTCAGTCATGTCCAACTCTTTGTGACCCCATGGCCTGCAGCATGCCAGGCTTCCCTGTCCATCATCAACTCCCAAAGCGTGCTCAAACTCATGTCCATCGAAGCCCACAAAGGTAACTTAAAATTTTCGTGAAGCCACAATTATGTAAAAGTACAAAGAAGCAGGTGAAATTAATTTTTATATTTTATTTAAACCAATATATCCAAAATACAATCATTTCAACATGTAATCAATATAAAAACATTTTAGTGAGACATTCTAAATTCTCTCTCTGTTCATACTGGCTTCAAAATCCAGTGGGTATGTAACACGTTCAGTGCATCTCAATTCAGCTGCATGCCTGTGGTGGCCACTGTATTGGACAGAGGCCTGTACAGGGCAGACAGGCCCTCTTATTCTACAGATGAAAAGACAGAGGCTACAGAAGCCAGACATCCATTCTGTTTCACTATTTCAAGCTCTTGAAATTTACTTCTTTCTTCTTTCCCATCCACTCTCAGAAAAGATCAGAGATCTCAATCATTTCCGCTGAGTGGATTAGTTTCATGAATTTAAGCCTTTTCCCTCTGTTAAGTGAATTTCAGACATCAGCTGCATGAGACAGAGGAGACACACTTGGCTAGTGACAAGAGGCTGGGAGACTCTAGGCTTTATCACCCTTTCTCTTCCCCACCCAAATCACACCCTCTGGTCTACCTCCAGGCTACAGTGTGTGTGTGTGTGTGTGTGTGTGTGTGCGTGTGTGTGCGCTGAGTGACCCCCAGGCTACAGTGTGTGTGTGCATGCGTGTGTGCATGTGCGTGTGTGCGCGTGTGTGCTGAGTGACCCCCAGGCTACAGTGCGTGTGTGTGTGCACGCGTGTGTGCGCTGAGTGACCCCCAGGCTATAGTGTGTGTGTGTGTGTGTGCACGCGTGTGTGTGCGCTGAGTGACCCCCAGGCTATAGTGTGTGTGTGTGTGTGTGTGTGTGTGTGTGTGTGTGTGTGTGTGTGTGTGTGTGTGCGTGTGCGCGCGCTGTCTGCCCCCCAGGCTACAGTGTGTGTGTGCATGCGTGTGTGCATGTGCGTGTGTGCGCGTGTGTGCTGAGTGACCCCCAGGCTACAGTGCGTGTGTGTGTGCACGCGTGTGTGCGCGCTGAGTGACCCCCAGGCTATAGTGTGTGTGTGTGTGTGTGTGTGTGTGTGTGTGTGTGTGTATGTGTGTGCTGAGTGGCCCACTCTAGAGTGGGCTGAGACCCAAATTCAACCCAGAGATACATTCTGTTTGGGTTGAAAAGTAAGGAAGTTTCATCTAAAAACCCAGACTGCAGTTTCTCTTTAGAAAAGTCAGGTAATACAATCCCACATGGCTACAGCTGAGTGGCAGCTGCTCCCCTTCAATAAGACATTGGCTTCCCAACTGGCCCCAGTCCCCACCCTGCCCTAGTGCCAGGCCAAGAATCGGCTGCCATTTGTCATTCACTAGGGTGATATTTATCTCCCTTCAGCCCTTGGCACTTAGCCACTGAACAATCCACTTGGCGCCTCAGGTCACTTGAATTTGCCGGCCCTGCTGTGTAACATGGTAACTAACACTTGCCTTTCAGGGTCTGAAATGATATATGCTGACAGCATCATCAACTGAGCCAATTCAATGAAACTTGTGATCAGTATAAACAAAAATCAATCAAAATGACTGCTTCTGCCTGAACTTGGCAGAACTCAGGTATGAGGCCCTCCTCTGTCACACTGCCGTTACCTCTCTGTCATCCTGTCTCCTGGACTCTCACATCACACTCCACTCCCTCACCAGAAGCAACCCTGTCCTTCATGCCTCTCCCTGGGGGTGCTGTTGAGCCTCTGGGAACGCCAGCTCTTTCCCTTTATCCTGGGGGCCCAGATAACAGGGTTGTACTTCATGGACCCCAAGGGGCAGCTGACTTGAGCCAGGACCCCCGACAGTCAGAACAGAGAGGCTTACTTGAAATCCTCCGGGTCAGGCTGTATGTAGACTTAGATGTGTCTGAGGATGAGCACCTCCGATCTGGGGAGTTAGTCCGTGGGGTGAGCGGGACGTCACTGGCTGTGTGCACAGAGTCCCCATCCTTGTCACTGCTCCGGCTGGCCAACCTGTAGGAGGGAAGAAGTCTCAGGGACTGTCAGAGAATCCCCAGGGACTGGCACCTCTGTCCTGTGGGGGACAGACCAAGGATGAAATTGCTCTCAGGCCCAGTCTATGCAACTCGGAATAATGCAAATTTGAAATAAATTCTCAATAGCCCTTAATTCTCAATAATGTCTTGCTTTTTGCACAAAATGTGATGTGAAGTAAATGACTATTTCCCAATTAGAACAATCTGCCAAGGATTTGCATAATTTCAAAGCTGAGGCTGGGGCTGGGGAAGGGATATGTAAACTTATTCAGGATATTGCCACACGGGCACCACCTGACTAAACCAAGATCAGTTCAATTCAGTCGCTAAGTCATGTCTTAGAATCGGCTGCCATTTGTCATTCACTAGGGTGATATTTATCTCCCTTCAGCCCTTGGCACTTAGCCACTGACACAATCCACTTGGCGCCTCAGGTCACTTGAATTTGCCGGCCCTGCTGTGTAACATGGTAACTAACACTTGCCTTTCAGGGTCTGAAATGATATATGCTGACAGCATCATCAACTGAGCCAATTCAATGAAACTTGTGATCAGTATAAACAAAAATCAATCAAAATGACTGCTTCTGCCTGAACTTGGCAGAACTCAGGTATGAGGCCCTCCTCTGTCACACTGCCGTTACCTCTCTGTCATCCTGTCTCCTGGACTCTCACATCACACTCCACTCCCTCACCAGAAGCAACCCTGTCCTTCATGCCTCTCCCTGGGGGTGCTGTTGAGCCTCTGGGAACGCCAGCTCTTTCCCTTTATCCTGGGGGCCCAGATAACAGGGTTGTACTTCATGGACCCCAAGGGGCAGCTGACTTGAGCCAGGACCCCCGACAGTCAGAACAGAGAGGCTTACTTGAAATCCTCCGGGTCAGGCTGTATGTAGACTTAGATGTGTCTGAGGATGAGCACCTCCGATCTGGGGAGTTAGTCCGTGGGGTGAGCGGGACGTCACTGGCTGTGTGCACAGAGTCCCCATCCTTGTCACTGCTCCGGCTGGCCAACCTGTAGGAGGGAAGAAGTCTCAGGGACTGTCAGAGAATCCCCAGGGACTGGCACCTCTGTCCTGTGGGGGACAGACCAAGGATGAAATTGCTCTCAGGCCCAGTCTATGCAACTCGGAATAATGCAAATTTGAAATAAATTCTCAATAGCCCTTAATTCTCAATAATGTCTTGCTTTTTGCACAAAATGTGATGTGAAGTAAATGACTATTTCCCAATTAGAACAATCTGCCAAGGATTTGCATAATTTCAAAGCTGAGGCTGGGGCTGGGGAAGGGATATGTAAACTTATTCAGGATATTGCCACACGGGCACCACCTGACTAAACCAAGATCAGTTCAATTCAGTCGCTAAGTCATGTCTGACTCTTTGCAACCCCATGGACTGCGGCACACCAGGCCTCCCTGTCCATCACCAACTCCTGGAATTCACTCAAACTCATGTCCATTGAGTTGGTGATGCCATCAAGATGGGACCTCTCAGTCTTCAGTATGGAAGGACCCACGTGGCTGTTTAAATGCATTAGAACTTCTACAAGTAGTTTTCGGTAAGAGTTATCTTGTTATTTCAACAGTCACTATGTCTATAACATCTTGAAAAAATATCCTGTAACAATGTCACTCAAAGGTTCTTGGGACTTCCCTGGTGGTCCAGCAGCTAAGACTCTGAGCTACAAAATGGCCCTGAGAATGAATGATTTAAGAACAACAGTTCAGTGTGTAGAAACACCAGTAAATAGCAGCATCCACAACTCAATGTTCTCCTAATAAAGATTAGAAATGCTGGAAAAATAGAAAGTACACTCTTTGTGGGTTGGGGTACAAAGTAGTACTTAAGGGCTGGCTCAAGGCAAGTCTCTCTCTCTCCCTCCATCTCCCTGTCTGTAAAATGGGACTAATAATAGCACCTGCCTTACATGGTTACTTTGAAGACCGAGCTAACATATATAAAATGATCAGAACAGTGTTTGGTATGTTCTAGGTAGATGCGTAATACATTTTAGCTGATGTTAGCAATATTATAGCAGAGGTGGCTTTAAGATCCCCCAGTACTCACACAGCTAATGAGGATGCTGGGAGTGGAGGTAAGGGGAGGGGAAAGGGCTGGCAAAGTGGCCGTGAGATTGATGCTGTTGATAACAAGCCCCTCCGCCATCACAGCCACAGCCAATACCTTCCAAAACTGCATCCCCCAAGTTGACATTTAAACCTGCGGAGAAACCAATCTCGAAAAATGCAACTTGCAAGTTCTAGGAGGTCAGACGCATCCTGTGCATGACATGAAATGGATCTGATGTTCTTCCAAAGCTAGGGTCACAGCTGGGACAAGCAGGCATATTATGGGGGGCAATGCCCAGTGCCTCCCACTCCTGGTCAAGAATAGGAGAACAGAGTAGATGAAATGGGGCTGATGGAGGGATGGAAGGGAGATGGGATCACACTAGATCAGTCTTTCTTTCCCATAAAGGAAAGCAGCTGTATCTCCCCAGAGGGCGGCAAAAACATGTGGTGGCCATGGGGGCCCTCCACCGGCATGGCCCATTTCCCGGCTGTCACGTCTCATGGCAGCCGCTGCCTCCAGCTGCAAACTTCCATCAGTCTTCAAGGGTCAGCTTAAATGCCACTGCTTCCTGAAGCTTTGGCTGCCGCCTCCCAGACATAGTTCCAGAGTATACCTGGGCCACCCCTGCCTCCTCTGCCACCACCAAACCTCCAGGCCCTCTGTCCGTTCTACCTGGAATGCTCATCCTGCCCCATCACCTGTCTCGTTCCTTCTTATCATTCAGATCTCAGCTGCAACAGCACCTCCTCAGAGAGGACCCACCAGTCCAGTCGCCTCCTCCAAGCCCGTCGCCCCTTACCCCTGCACCTTTTTTGGTCCCCTCTCCAGCACATACCTCTTTAAGTGTGGCCTGCCTGCTTCTCCTCTGCATCTGACACTAAGCCAGAGGCCCATGCGGGCAGAGGCAGTGTCTTCTTCATTCACCACTGCCCTCCTAGCACAGCACTCGGCATGTATGGGGTGCTTTGATTTATTTTTTCAGTGAATGAATGAATACACATTTCTGGTGGCTTTTATCTGACTTATCCTGAGTCACAATCACCGGAGGGCACAACTTGTCGCCCCTTCCATAATAGCCTACAAATCTTAACACTGGCATCTGCTTTATTAGGATCAAAGGTAGCAGAGCTACTGAGCACCTACTGTGTGCCAGGCACTGTGCTAAATGCTCTATCTGAACCGTCATTTCAGGCTTGAAACAATCCAGGAGTTAGTTGTTATGAACTACCTCTACCCCTTTTACAGACAGGGAAATGGAGCCCTGGTCCGGTGGTGGGAGAGGAGTATGGATCTGCACCACTGAATGGCAAAACCCCAGTGGAGTCCAGCAGTACCAGACTCTGGACTACACGCCCCACACTACCAGGCTGGGCATCCCCTAGGAGGCCTGTAAGAACCCTGCACATAGTAGGTACTCAACACATGCTTCTTGGACAAAGAAATAACCTGATTCACTCTTTAGTGGGGGTCTTTCGGGCACTGCCACAGAAGGAGCCAGTCGGATGGTACCATATGGTGAGCTGGTTTTCCTGACTCTCATCAGCCCAGTCCAGCCCAGGAAAGTTGCAGGTCCCACATGTCAAAATATGTGACAATTAATGGTGTGTCCCCTCCGATCACACAGGCAAAGACCCAGCTCACCTGCCACATGCCACCCCACAGAGAGGCACATTCTGTGGTTCCCAGCTCAAATGGCACAGTAAGGAATGGTACTGCAAAGCCTGTATGCTTGACATTTCTGCTCCCTGCCTGTTTGATAACATGCAACTGCCCGCTTAGTAAATAAATCTGGGGAAAGCATAAGCTGTAAATTCTCTTTCTGGAGGATTTAACCTGCCTCCTCTTTACAGATTCCTCTTAACATTCGGTATGAGTTGACTATCAAAAATGTCCTCGGTGCTATCCAGGATTCAAGGAAGACCTGGGTCACCTTGGGAAGCACACAGGTCATGTACAGCTGTTCAGATGGTGCACTGCACAAGTCTAGGTGGTCTCGCTCATCATGACCACCATGTGAAGGGTGCCCCCTGAAGCTATGTGGCGAGTTGGCTGCTGGAAGTTTCCAGCTCACTTCTCTGCTTGTAGCATAACCAAAATAAGTGTCTTCCCTGAGGATGCCATCCCAGAAAGAACTCCCTGCTTGCACAAGGGTCAGCGACCTGAGCAAAATACAACTGTCCTCCAGCTTAGTAGCCATACATCTGTAACACTCAACATGTGAGGCAAACAGGCTGTGATTTTCAGTGTCTACCAGAGGTCTCCTCTGGTTCAGAGGAAAATCCAAATTCCTTAATCTGGCATTTGAGACCCCACATAACCTGAACTTGCAGGCTCATTTTGTCTGATTCCCCCAACTCTTCCGAGATGCAGTGTCCCATCTGTGGTGTTTGTCTACCCTGGATCCAGCCACAGCATCCTGGGTTTATTACCCAGATCAGCAAACTTGGGGCCCACTGCCTGATTTTGTAGAAGTGTTATTGGAGCATAGCCACGCCCATTCACTAGTGAATTGCCTATGGTTGCTTTTGCACTACAAGGATGGAAGTGAATGGCTGCAAAAAAAACTAGTCCATGAGGTTAAAATACTTACTCTCTGGCCCCTTATAGGAAAAGTCTGCCAACTCCTGTTCAACTAGCTTAGTTCATGTGTTTCAGGAGGAATAACCCTTTCCCTGGTTTCAGGTCAGGAAACCCAGACATTATCCCAGCGCTTTTTCCTCCAAGCAAAAGAGACTGGATCAAGTGATTGGCATGTGACCCAAACCACAGCAATGAGAGCCTTTCCTGATATTTTGCTGCTGTCAAACATAATGCAAAAAAAAGAAGGCTTAAGAATGAGGCCAATACAGAAGAAACAGAAAGAAAGAGAGAGAGAGCACATACACGCACACCCATGACATCATCTGAGCCCCTGGATCTAGTCATGCCTGAAGCCATTTCCCCAGAACTTTTCCATAGCAAAATTCTATGCAGAACTGTCATGTGTGTGTGCAGGATGTGAATACACAACTAATTTATTTATCTCCAATAGTGAAGTGAAAGAAAGTGAAAGTCACTCTGTCGTGTCCAACTCTTTGGGATCCCATGGCCTGTACAGTCCGTGGAATTCCCCAGGCCAGCATACTGGAGTGGGCAGCCGTTCCCTTCTCCAGGGGATCTTCCCAACCCAGGGATCGAACCCAGGTCTCCCGCATGGCATGTGGATTGGATTCTTTACCAGCTGAGCCACAAGGGAAGTCCAAGAATACTGGAGTGGGTAACCTATCCCTTCTCCAGCAGATCTTCCCAACCCAGGAATTGAACTGGGGCCTCCTGCACTGCAGGAGGATTCTTTACCAGCTGAGCTACCAGGGAAGCTCTTATCTTCTATACCAGATATTAATCCTCTGAGCATGGGAACAGGACTCCATCTCGTCTTGTGCCTCCCGCAGTCCCTGGTACATAGGGCAGCCTCAAAAAATAACTACCAAAAAAACTGAGCTTAACTTTCCAACAGCATAATTTTGGACACTTTCAGGACTCAATTTCTGCCTTCAGGTTAATCAGCTGGGCAATAACCAGTTTTTGGAATGAAAAAAGACATAATTGCTGTGCCATCACAGAGCTGGAATTCTTCTGAGCATGGCTTTAAAGACACCAGATGGGCTGAGCCAACCTCCATCACTAGAAAATAGGAGCAATCCCTTCATTAATGAGCTGGTTTCACCAAACATCTCAACTCTGTGCACAACTGCAGGATTCAGGCTACAACCTGTGAGTCAGGGAAGGTTCCTTCACATAGTCATTATATCAATTTAAAGAATCTCTCAATAACTTAATAATGATAGAGATGAATACTTACTACTGTGCTAAGCATATTACGTGCATATGTCACTATTATTAATAGCAACCCTATAAAATAAGTTCTATTACTTCCCCTACTTTACAGATGAGGAAACCAGACCAAAATAGGGTAAAAAGAATCACTTATGTTTATGACCGCCAACAAGGTATTTTTCCATAAACTAATTCATGCAATCATCACAACAACTCTATAAGATAAATACTATTTTATTTTATCATCCTCATTTGACAGATGGGAAATCAAGGCACAGAGAGATCAAGCAAATTGCCTGAGGTCACAGAACTAGAAAGAATTAGGAGAAGTAGAATTTGAACTCACAGATTGTGACCCAGAGCCATTCTGCTATGAAAATATTTGATACTTGCTTCTCAAAAAAAAATCAGAGGATTGAGGCATGACCCCCAAGGAAAAGATGGGTACCAGAGGCTTCTGGAATCTTAGCCCAAGGATTTTCCTGAGATACCTCAGCACAGGATCCCCACTGAGGCTCCAGCTGTGGGACCTCACACCATCTTCCTGCCTCCCTGGGCATCCTTCTCTATATCATGGGAAGCTGCACTGGACGATTCCCAGGCCCTGGCCCTCTAGATTCAACCCAGACTCTGGCCACGCTCCTCTCCCAGCCACAAAGAGGTGGCCCAGACACGTGGCTGAAAAGCTTCAAAACTGCATTCCCAAAATATCTGAGCGACTGGCAGATGGAGATGTTGTATGCAGGCGCGGGAGGAGAACGAATTGGAAATAAAACGAAAGATGCCAGAGAGAGCATAAACAGCGTTGGAGGACACGATGGAGCCTGGAGGTGTGTTCTGCTTCCCTATTTCTGAAGTTCTTGCTCAGATCAGCAAAGAGGCACTTGTTTGTTCATGTCATCCACACCAATACTCACTGAATGTTTAGCATGGGCCAGGCGCTAGGATGGTTTGTCATACTGACTTGGATGGAAAACCTTTAGGATCTGGATATCCCTTGAAGAACAGAGATGCTCACAGATCTCTTTTTCCACTTGGAACGACACTCAACATGATTAAAAGCGCCCACATGCTTAGCATTACACTGTTCGTATCTCAGAAGGCCGGTTGTGAAAACCAGCTGAACCGAAGCCCCACCCCGAGCTGGTCTCACCAGCTTGTCAAATGCAATGAGCCACACAGTACAAGCCAGCAGCGACTAAGAGGTCAATGGAAACTCAGCCTTTCCCCCCTCCATACCCCTCATTGTCCCAGACCCCTTGCAGAAACAGAGAAAAGAAAGGTCCTAAGGTGGCTTTCTAGGAAGTTCAGAGCAGTTTTACTTACAGCCAGGGAGGAGTCTGGGCAGGGAAAGGTCCCAGAATCTCAACTTCATCCTCACTCGACTGGCAGCAGCTGGACTCATAACACTTCTGGCAGCAGTGGCGGCAAGTCCATCTGCAGAGCAGCAGGTCGGAAATTCTAGAAAGGAAACCCTGAGCCCATGGGGGGCAGAGGAGAGATGGGAAGAGGAGGAAGAAGAGGAAAAACACCCACAGTTACAAGCAGCCGATCCCTGATGAGAAATAACGACATTCAGGAGGTCTGTCTCCACGGCTCATCTCTTAGAACAAACTGTTTTCCATTCCTATTTACCAACTGCAGGTACAAAGATGGCAAACACCAACCGGCTCGAGCCATTAATAGCAAGCAAAACGTTTGCAGGTATTTCCTTTGTATATGAACGTTTTTCTTGACATGTGGGTGGTTTATTCAACATCGTGAGGGCTATGCAATATGTTCGCAAAACAATGATTATTACTCTGTCTTCTTGAAAGCAAAGCACAAATATTTTTTTTTAATAATTTCATGACATTAAAGTAAACAGAGATAATCAAATGGAATAAGTAGAGGGTGGGAAGGGAAACCTAGTCTCATTAACTAGTATCTTTTCACCGGGATCTCCCTTCCCTAGAATGGCATTGAAACCGAGCTGTTATCAACATCCGGTTGTTGTTTAATATTCAGCATCCCCACAGCCCCACAAAAGGCTCCAAAATGAAAAGCAAGCATTTCTTGATTAGAAGCCAGACCAAATAAATCACCGAATTCACTCACCTCGTTTAAAGGTTCCAACTGCCCTTTTAGAGATCCACGTGAAGCCAAGGGGCACAGGGGGTGAGGGATGGCACAGAGAGAGAGACAAGACCAGTTTAGCAATATTCCTGCAACTCAACAAAAGAAAATTAAAAAAGCCCTGCTTCTTTCCACTTACCATCCTGGGAAGGGAGCTGACCTCCTAACAAGGTGCTGCTACCTTCAGGGCTGCTGGTAGCCTCCTGGCTAACCAACACCGAATAAATGGGAAACTTTAGCATTTCGGTTTGATTTGCACCGTATGCTGTTATGAATCAGAGCGGGTGGATAGATAGTCATGCTATCCAACGCAGCCACACTTCAGGAGAGGAGCAAACCTTCCTATACAGAAATAGCCATGAAGCCAACCCAGAAGGACATGATTAGCTAACTTGCAGGCAGGCACAGCATGGACGGCACTTGGCGCCCCCGCCCTCCCAGAGGCCCTACCTTCCAATTCTGCTCCAATGGTGGGGAGCTTCATATGACCACCCACAAATAGAGGGAGCGGAAAAGAGAGCCACAGTCTGGTCCCCGGGAAGAAGGGAGGGGCTCCCTCCCATCTTCAGCCCCACCCTCACCCCAGCCTCTTCTCACCGGTTCCCAAGACACAGCTCCCCCAACCCCCTTTCTGGGAAGGGTCTTCACAGTTTTCCAAAAGGTCAAGTAAACTAGATAGGTTAGGAGGAGTCTCCCATGGAACTCAGAACTTTGAGTCAAGGAGAAAGCTAATCATCGTTCTCAATTCTTTTGCAAGATGAAAAAGGTCTTAATTTGGTACCACTATATGTAACATCTGTTTTAACACTTGCAAATCCCACCCCTGCCTTCCTTTTTAAACAGACAGCAGACCCCAGCTCAGAGCCTTGCAGACAGACTAACTAGCTAGAATCCAAGAATGCGGCATTATTCTCATTGTATTTTTCCTAATGCCTTCAGCTTCTATCAGGTGACCCTGGTTTTCTATTATGGTAGTGACATGATGTTTCCTTTTCATATTAAAGTTATAATAAAGCACAAGTCCATTTATAGAAAAGAAATTAAGTAAATAACATCACAGGTGGTACATAGCTCATGAAAAACTCAAAATCCTTGAAGTGATAAGGGATTTGCTACAGTTTAGGGGGAAAAGTCTTGGACACCAATCACAAGGTGCAGGGGGAGGGACAAAACTGAGAAAAGAGGTACTCGTCCTGGCCTCCTGAGTGGCCAGTCATGTGTCTCAGGCAAGTTGGGAGACTGAGCCTCAGTTACCTCTCTCCTTGAATGGAAGTGCTAAGCTAGGACACTATGAAAAGGCTCTGTGCTGCCTAGTATCTGCATGCTTTCTGTGGCTTATGAGAACCAGACAGTTTGTCAAGTCCAATTGGATCCTGCCAGGCACCGGGGACTGTCCTGGCCGACAGAGTGGTGGGGCGAAGAAAGCAGCAAACAGCTACGCCCTCATGGGGCTTACATGAGAAAGTACTTTAACATGCTTACGGTAAAGTGCAGGGTTAAAGCGATGCTTTTTCACAACAATCCAGGCCCGCAGGAAGGCATTTCCTGGGTATATAGTGATCAAAAGAGAACCATTTCTAAAACCATGATGAGCAGAGGCAAGGCTACCTCAGGGGTCCCGCCTAGGTGCCCGGTGAGTGTTAGGGGGCAGAGAAACCAAGGAAGACGAAGAGGAAAGGGGAGATGCGCTGATGCTCCCAAGCGTGCTGAGTCTTTGGGCCTCAGGCTCACGTGTTTGACCCAATGGAGGAGAACTGATTCAAGCCAGAAAAAAAAAAAGGAGGAAGGAAAGTCCAGATATTCTAGAACAGGGGGTGCAAGCTATGACTCAAAGACCCAGATTCAGCCTGCAGCCTGTTTTTCTACGGCCCTCCAGCTAAGAAGTGTTTGTATATTTTTAATTGGTTGAAAAAACTTTAAAGATGAATACTTCTTGACTCATACAAAGTATATGAAATTCAATTTCAGTGTCCACAAATAAAGTTTTATTTAAACATAGCCATGCCCATTCATTTACTAGTGTCTCTGTGTAGTGCCATAATTAAGAAGTGAAGTGTTGTGACACAGACCACACAGCCCTCGAAGAAAAACAAACATTTACTATGCAGGCCTTTACACAAAAAGTTAAACACCTTGTTCTAGAAGAAAAGTCAACATCACCGGGCCATCCTTATACCAGATGCTTAACAAATCCTTCACCAATCCCCATCCCACCCCTGGCTAGGCCTCACCACAACCTCTAAGCCCCTGAGTGGCCTTGGGCAAGTCACTTCATTACTCATTACTCTTCATTACTGTGCCGAAGACAGTCATTAAGAACCGGAGAAGCCCGTTCTCACGTGGTTCATGTCCCAGTGCGTGGTCCCTGATGGGCAGGGACCATGCTGCCTTCTCAGCTGTATTCCCAGTGCCCACACATATTACATGTCACCCAGTGTTTGCTGAACGTGTTCAGTGGCCAGTCCCCCCAACAACATCCCCACAGTAGGTGAACAGTAAATATGACCTTCATTGAACTTGAAAAGATGACCTAAGGATTCCATGAAAGGGAAGTCAATGGAGTGAATCTAAACCAGGAGAGGGATGGGGCGGCTATGGGCGGATGGCAGGTCAGAGGTCCTGGCAGGTAGAAAGGACTAAGGACAGGGGGAGAGGGGTGTGTGAGCCAAAGGAGGAGGAGGTACCAGCAGCCCCTCCAGTGGTGGGCAAGGGCAGAAGCAAGCCCAGAGGCACCCGTCGGCCTCTGGGGAGGCAGAATGTAGGAGCCCGTTGGTATCACTGCCAGGGGCAAGGACCCAGTGCCAGAAACAAGCAGCTCAGCGGGTCTGACCGCATGACCTTGGCGCTGACCCGTCGCCGCTTCCCCCCTCCTACGGAGGAGACAGGTCTCTTAGTCAAGCATGCCCTCCTCAAGAAAAGGTGCCTGGAAATTATTTCAGCCTAAGGATTCTTGTGGGGTGTCCTCAAGATGAGGAGGGTCCACAACTCCCAAGGCAATGGCCCAAAGTAGTCGGCTGCCCCCCAACACCACCAGCGCGCCTCCGAGGTGTCCCCCACCCCTCAGCACCAGGAGAGCCGATGTCCTTGTCCCTCCTGGCCGGAACAGCTGCCTCTGGCTCGCTCCGCCGGCCAATTAGCCAGAGCCGTCACCAAGGCAACGACAGCTGGCGGGCCGGGCGGCTGGCGCGCCCCGGGCCGCCCTCCCCGCGGCCCCTCCCCTGGGGTGGGGTGCCCGAGAGACGGGGTGGGGGAAGGGGGGAAGAAAAGTCCGCCCCACCCCCATTCCTTCCCCAGGAGGCGAGGGCGCGCGTGCAGAGAGTCCACTTGGGGCCCTTCATCCCGGGGTGGGGGGGTCCCCAGCCTCTCCTGGGGCGCACCCCCGCTGCTGCACAGGTTGCCTTGCGCTCAGGCACCCTTTTTCTCGAGGCAAGTTTGTGGCAGCCCAGCCTTGTGCCCTCCCTTCAGCGTTCACAGTCGGGGGGGGCGCGGCACCCCCCCCCCGCCCCCCACCGCGGACCTGGCCCCCCGGCTTCAGCCCTACCTGGATGTACGCCATTTTCGCCCGCGCGCACTCACTCTGGCCCGGGCATGGCGCCGCCACGGCCACTTTGCCCTCACCAACCGGAGAGAGGGGAGAAAGCAAAGGGGGAAAGGAAGGAAAAGGCAGCCGGGTGGCCCCAGACGTGACTGGCGTGGCTGATGAGCGGCGCCCGCCCCTCCGCCGGCCGCCCCGTCCTTGCCTTCCCCTGCGTTCCGGCTCCGGGAGTCGGGGCCGCCTCCCAGGTTGGGAGAGCTCGGGCGCCCAGAGCCCCCGCCTCGGCCTCCCTCGCCGTCCCGCGCTCCCCCCCGAGGCGCTCCCCAGGCGGGATTAAAGCCGGGGCGCCTGGGGAGGGAGGCCGGGGCAGCCGCGGGGACTGCAGCGACCCCAGCGCAGGCGGGGCCGGAGACGCTGGGGCCCGGGCGCGCCAGAGGCGGGGGAGGGGACCGGGACGGGCAAGGAGGTGGGAGGGGGCGGTGCGCGGGTCAGCCCATCCGGTCGGCACCGGGGCTGGCACCTACCGAGAGCAGGGCCCCCGGGGCGGCCGTGAAGCTGAAAGGGCACGGTCCAGCCCGCCGCAGAGTCTGGAGCCGGGAGGGTCCTCCCCATCCAGCCCTTTCCTAGACCGGGTTGGAAAAACTTTATTCCCGCCCCACCTGACACGCCTAGAACTGTTGCGGTGAGGAATGCAGAGACCAAGCGAATGGAAGCCTCAAGTTAAGATGGGGCCTTGGGCGCCCCGAGGGAGATGCACTGGCGAGGGCAGCAGGGGCGCGCGGAGAGACCCGAGCGTCCCTTTACCCTAATCCTGCTCGATTTGCGCCCTGGGCGCAACAGGTCTGGCGCGGGGCGGCCCAGCAGCGCCACCCAGCGTCGTGCCCAGTGCCCTGCGCGTCTCTGCCCGCGGGAAGCTCCGGGCCAGCGAGCGTGCGCCCCCGGGCGTGTCCACGCGCCAGCCTGCCTGCCCACGTGGCTGAGCGCCCTGGGCCTGGAGGCTTCCCCCAAACCCGTCCTCCCACCCCAAGGCCACAGAGCTGGGGCTGGCTCTCCACTGCGGTATCTGAAGTGGAACATTGCCCTCCACAAGTCTCTTTTTCTTAATGTCCAGACAGCTTCAGTTGCCAGTTTACCAACCGTTTAACCTTCCAGCGACTCTATCTTTTCATCAATAAAAACAGCATAAAATCTCTGCCCTGCCTATCCTCCAGGACTGTTTTTATGGGAGTAAATGAGGAAATGAACATGGAAGTTATGAACAAAAGGTGTAATACACATTTGTGTAAATATTTCATGTAAATATCTAGCATACATATACATTTCAAAGTACGACAATATTTCATTTGTAGCACATGGCATGTAACATATGTCGAGTGCTTATAATTTCGCAGGCATCTCGCTCAAGCATTTCGTCTTGTCCTCCAGTACCTTGCTCATTCCTGTATGTCTGGCAGAGTGCTGGTGTGGATGCTGTCAAGTCCTCTGACCATGGGGTTTTCCAGGCGAGAATACTGCAGTGGGCTGCCATTCCCTGCTCCGAGGGATCTTCCAGACCCAGGGATTGAACCAGGTCTCTTGTGTCTCCTGCCCTGGCAGGTGGATTCCTTACCACTGAACCCACCTAGGAAGCCCAGCAGAGTGCTTGACTCCTCTTACCTTTCCGAGGGGGCACTGCAGCTCTCCCCAGTTTACAGATAGGGAAATTGAGGTGCACAGAGGGAAAGCCACTACCAAAGCAGGAACAGCTGGCAGCTGGTGGCACTGGCCTTTGAAGCCACGTGCTCTGCACTCGTAAAACTTGGTGTGTATCCGCGATGTTTCTTTTGCAGTGATGGGAAGTGATGCTTGGTAAGGAGAGGGCTTCACAGAGGAGGGGTTCTTCCTGGGATGGCTGCTCCCCCTGGGGTACTTCAGGGAAGCGGAGGAGGGTGTTCCCCTGAGGAATAGCTAAGCTTTTTGAGACTGTGCCAGTCTCAAACCTTTTCACCTTTTAACCTTTTAAAACCTTTCACAACAAATTCAATCTTTTAATTCTCTGATAGGCTTGAGGTGGGTACTGTTACTGTTCCACTCTTTTAGATGAGAAAAAAAAAAGGAGGCACAAAACAGTGAATTGCCCAGGGGCTGTACATACAGCATCAAGGAGCTGTAAACCAAATCCTTTCCTAGCCAGTGCTGGTTACGGGGGGGAGGGGATGAAATCCTTAGGGCTAGTTTGATACTTTACTCTGTAAAAATTTAAAGCTGTCTCAGAATATCAAACACCCCTCCTCCAATGAAGAAGTTTATTTGAATGGAGATAAGAGAACATACCCCTGGAATTTCATCAATAAAACACTTTCATGAATGTCAAGCACCTGGCAGGCAATGGGTACATAATAAATGCTTGTTGAATAAATACATGGATGGTATTATTAGCTAATGTGGGTGCCTCCAACTCATTCACATGTGTTCTTGTATAATCCTCACCAGAGCCCTATGAAGTAGGTACTGTCATCACCCCATTTTACAAGTGAAGAAGTTGATCTTCCTAGAGGGGAAGGGAGTCACCCAAAGTAAGCAGGGAGAATGTGACAGAGAAAGGAGAAAAGTGCAGATCTGCTTGACTGGAAAGGTCCAACTCTTTAGAGCTGCACCATCCTGCTTCCAGTGAAAGAAGGAACAAAGAAATGGGTCCTGCATCATTCATCAGGGGAGTGTCAGAAGTCACTTCAGGGTCCCCAGCTCTGTGAGCCTCTCCCTGCCCTAGAGAGGACCCGCAGTCCAGCTTTGAGGTGTAGCCTAGACTCAGACCAAGGCTGCGCCTGTTTGGACAAGGCAGCTGGCACTTTCATGGATCTTAGTAGAGAAGCCCAGGCCAGGACAAATGTGTGGAATCGCATGTGACCTGTGATGTGATAAAGGGAGGTCCAGGGTCTGTCAGGGTACCAAGTAGCAATGGCCCCAACTCTCTAATGTGGTTGAGAGTCAGAGAAAGCTTCTTGAGGTGTGACCTTAAGTGTGAAGTGTTAGTCGCTTAGTCATGTCAGACTCTGCAACCCCATGAACTGTAGCCCACCAGGCTCCTCTGTCCATGGAATTCTCCAGGCAAGAATACTGGAGTGGGTGCCATTTCCTTCTCCAGGGGATCTTTCTGACCCAGGGATCGAACCTGGGTCTCCTGCATTGCAGGCAGACTCTTTACCATCTGAGGGTGATCTTAAGCTGAATCCCAAAGAACTGAAAATGGAGAGATTATTCTAGACCTCAGAGGTGCTTAATTGGGGTGGGAGAGTCCATAAACTTACAGAAAGGCATAAAGTTACATTGCATGGTCACTTTAAAGTGAAAGTCGCTCAGTCATACCCGACTCTTTGCGACCCCATGGACTTTACACTGCATGGAATTCTCCAGGCCAGAATACTGGAGCGGGTAGCCTTTCCCTTCTCCAGGAGATCTTCCCAACCCAGGGATGAAGCCCAGGTCTCCCACATTGCAGGTGAATTCTTTACCAGCTGAGCCATAAGGGAAGCCCAAGAATACTGGAGTGGGTAGCCCATCCCTTCTCCAAAGGATCTTTACAACCCAGGAATTGAACTGGGGTTTCCTGAATTTCAGGCAGATTCTTTACCAGCTAAGCTACCAGGGAAGCCCTGCCTGGGACTTTATCACCGACAGAAATCATGTATATTCCCATCACATTACAGTTGTTGCAAATAACTTGACATTTCGTTGACACTCTTTACTGTTTGAAAATTATACCCATTACTGGGCCTCCACACTAGGTTTTTCTGTTTAATGCATTAATGAAGAAGCACATGAGGTGTGCTTTGTTGCTCAGTTGTGTCTGACTCTTTGCGACCCCATGGACTGTGGCCCACCAAGCATCTCTGTCCATGGGGATTCTCCAGGCAAGAAAACTGGAGTGGTTTGCCATGCCCTCCTCCCGGGAATCTTCCCAACCTGGGGATCAAACCCAGGTCTCCTGCAATACAGGCAGATTCTTTACCATCTGAGCCACCAGGGAAGCCCAAGAATACTGGAGTGGGTGAAGTGAAGTGAAGTGAAGTTGCTCAGTCATGTCCGACTCTTTGCAACCCCATGGACTGTAGCCCGCCAGATTCCTCCTTCCATGGGATTTTCCAGGCAAGAATACTGGAGTGGGTTGCCATTTCCTTCTCCAGGAGATCTTCCCAACCCAGGGATCGAACCCAGGTCTCCCACACTGCAGGCAGACTCTTTACCATCTGAGCCACCAGGGAAGCCCAAGAATACTGGAGTAGGTAGCCTGCCCCTTTTCCAGGGGATCGAACCAGGGTCTCCTGCGTTGCAGGTGGCTTCTTTACCAGCTGAGCTACCAGGGAAGCCTGAAGAAGCACATATATGACCATATTTAAATTTAAATTTGGCTTTAATATTTTGATAAATGTTTATCAGTATAATTTCACTATAATCCTATATATCCTACTCTATGTTGAAAAGACATTACTCCAAGGCAGGGTCTATAGGCTTCAAAAGACTGGCAGAGAAAGGATTAAGAAGCCCTGGAGGTTGCTTAGAGGTCAGAGGGCAACTCCAAGTAGCTCTTTAGCTAAAGGGAGGGAGGGATGTGCCAGGTGAGATTTAACAAGTAGGAGGGGCCAGATGTCTGGTAGCCTTGTAAATTACCCAGTAGAAGATTAGTAGGGTGAGGTTGAGAAAGATTTTGGCATGAGTGTGTGTGTGTGTGTGTGTGTGTGTGTGTGTGTGTGTGTGTGTGTGTCTGTCTGTCTGTCTGTCTGTGGGCATGGAGTAGACAAGCCTGAAGGCAGAGAGACTGATGCAGCAAACCAGGTAAGAAGCAATGTGAGTCTAAACCAAGGTCATGGCCATGTATCAATGCCTGAAAGTGAACAGACAATGATAAGGGTGTGGAAGGCAGGAGAGGCTGGAGGAGGGCAGGTTTGCCAGGAGAGGAATTCAGGTTTTGTGTTTGAATATATTGAACTTCAGATATGTATTGTCTAGGGTTCCTGAAAGAAACCCAGTTCAATTCAACTTGAGCTGAAAAGAACTTATGGGCTCATTAACTTGGAAGGCCAAGGGCAAATTCCAGTCATGGCTGGATTTAGGGCTGCAATGAAATAACTTTCTCTCCATATCTCACCTCTTCATAGCTTCTCTCGGAACACTGGATTTTTTGCCCCCTGAAGTAGGCTTGATTCACACGGCAGAAAAATGGCTACTAGTGCCTTGAGATTATATTTTGACAGTTTATGCTTCAAAGGGAAGATCTTTGTACGCAATCTTAGGGAAAAACTCAAATTGGTCCTGCTTAGGTCACGTGCCTACTTCCGGACCAAGCACTGTGTCCAGAGGATCCAGCACTGTGTCTGAGTCAGCCTGGACCAGGTGACTAGATATGTGTGGGTATCATGAACCAGCATAACCTCACAAGGACCCAGAGAGGAGGAGAAGAAGTTCTCTAAGAAAGACTCTGGGAGACAAAACAACAACCAAAAACGCCCATAACGATACACAGTGGAACACTCAGATGGAGATGCCAATGGCTCATGTTTAGCCCCTCCTAACACAGAAGGTGGAGAAGGCAATGGCACCCCACTCCAGTACTCTTGCCTGAAAAATCCCATGGATGGAGGAGCCTGGTAGACTGAAGTCCATGAGGTCGCTGAGAGTTGGACACGACTCAGTGACTTTACTTTCACTTTTCACTTTCATGCATTGGAGAAGGAAATAGCAACCCACTCCAGTGTTCTTGCCTGGAGAATCCAAGGGATGGAGGAGCCTGGTGGGCTGCCGTCTATGGGATCGCACAGAGTTGGACACGACTGAAGCAACTTAGCAGCAGTAGCAGCAGCAACACAGAAGGACAGAGGTGAAGATCAGGAGATGAGGCTTCAGTCACCTCCTGGTGGCACTCCTGGGCTCATCTCTATCTATAGGGTCTAAAAGGAAGCTGGCCTCTCACCTTCTTCCCTCAGAGACCCAGCCCTGGATGGCAGAGGCAGGCACATAATAATGATTTTCTCTTTATGACCCCTAAGAAGGTAGTGAGAGGTGGCACTGCAAACCACAGACCTCAGGATACCTATTATAATCAAAAGCACCAGAACAAAAACAGTCGGTGGCATCCATCTGGGTAACACACATTCTAGTTAGGTGACTTTCTATTTCTGCCCTACGGGCTGACGGCATCATCTCCCAAGTCAGTTTTAATTATACAGCTTCCAGAACATGCCATTTAGCGCCAACCCTGGGCAGTGTTTCTGAACACCATGGAAATAAGAAGTCTCTGGGTTAATTAAACAGCTGTCTGGAAATAGGAAGGGTGGCCCAAGGGCTGACATCCCAGAGTAACCCTCTGAGGAACCCTGCATAGGAGTCAGACCTCTTTCATCCCCATCCTCATCAGGGGCAGTATGGTCTGAAAGCTTTGAGACCAACCTCACCCACAAAATAACTGTGTGGCCTCAGGCAAGTCATTTAATCCCTGGGGAACCTTAGTTTTCCTCACCTGCAGAATGGGTATAATGCTTCTCTCCCAGGAAAGATATGAGATGAGGCCAATGAGAAAAATGCATATGAAACACTAGCACGTAATTCAAAACTAGTGGCTTCTTTCCCCCAGAACATATGCTTAATCTGCAACCATAGTGCTTCTTCCTGCTTTACAGTTGGAAGGGAAGAGCGTGTTAGGGAGGAGGCAGGGATAACTTGGAGGTTAAAGTCCTCACCTCTGGGGGCAGTTGGACCTGGGTCTAAGTCATGCCACCTGCCACTTAGCAGCTGTGTGATTTCACAGCTTCTGAGCACCTCCACTCCCTCCTTTGTGAATGGGATGCTGCTGCTGCTGCTAAGTCGCTTCAGTCGTGTCCGACTCTGTGCAACCCCATAGATGGCAGCCCACCAAGCTCCCCTGTCCCTGGGATTCTCCAGGCAAGAACACTGGAGTGAGTTGCCATTGCCTTCTCCGGAATGGGATGCTAAGAGCCACTATTTCCTGGAGATGAGGATTCTACAGGCCACCTTCTACTCATTCCTTAGTACAGTGCCTGCCACCAAGGAAGGTCTCAAGAAATGCTATTACTACTTTTTACTTTCAAAATATATACACACCACACAAGCAAGTCACTCTATTATTACCAGTCGCTGTACTAGATGTTCTGTTTACCCTGAACCATTGTCCTTTTCTGTTCATGGCCAAGAAAGGGAAGAGAGGGAGCAGGATCACACACTAGGACATTCGTTCTCAAACCTGACTGCACAGAAGAGTAGGGGAGTGGCTGTCTTGTTAATTTCCCCATTCTTAGACTCTTCACCCGAAATTCTGGTGCAGCGGGGTCTGGGGAATGTGCATTTCCTAACAAGCCTCCTAGGGTATGCCGATGCAGGTGGTCCAAAGATTGACCTTGACCTCTGCACACTAGAACACTATCTTTATGAAGGTCACACACTTCCACTGAGGAAGACGATCACCATCAGCCAGGCTACGCCGGGAGCACAATTACACTGGCTTCAAAGGATCAGGGTGGGAGGTTGCATGGAGGCCTGATGGTGCCCATAGGTTGTGAAGACGTTTGACTCACCAGCGATGCTTGACCTCCAGCTGATCCCTGCATCGCACTGAGCATCTTATCTTGCCTGCTGTCTGCTGGCATCACTTCTCAGGCTCTTGCTCAGATGAAGGAGTCTGAAGGTCTAGCCTTTGAAACCCCACTGAAGCCCTCACGCTGTATCACCTCCAGCCCCCACATGGGTTCAAGAATTTCTACCACATACGCTCCTAACTGAGGCTGGTAGCTATAGTCAGCCCAACCCTCTCTGCACCATGATTCAGAGAAGGATAGATAAGTATTTAGCCTTCAAGAAGGAAAATCTGAGGGTGATTTAATAATGGGCTGCAAACATATGAAGAGTTATTAGCAGGGAGCTGGTGCCACCTGTTCCCTCTCTCCGCTGTGACTAGGAGACACAGAGATGGGATTTAACTGCAGAAATGAAACAGGACGCCAGGGTAAGCATGTTCCTACGTCACTGATGTAATTTCAAGGGGCAGCATATAAAATCTACCTTCCTGGAATTTATGGCAGGGAAGGAGCTTGGGATCTGATGTGTCATCTCCCTCCCAGAGGCTGTGAGCTGCGTCAAGGCAGAGATTTTATCTTACTTGGCCCTGGGCCCTGGCACTGGGCACGTGTAGACCAGCAGTTCTAAAGAAGGGTCCCCCGGCCCGGCAGCAACAGCATCATCTGGGCTCTTGCTACAATTGCAGAATCACAGACCCCACCGCCATCTACTAAATCAGAAACTCGGGGAGTTAGGGGGACCAGCAAGCTGTAGTTCAACAACCGCTCCAGGTGATTCTGACGTCGTTGCTATGCATTCCACTCACCTGGGCCTCTTGTTAAATACAGTTTCTGATGCACTTGGTCTGGGGTGGAGCCTGAATTCTGCATTGCTAGTGAGCTTTAGTGGGCTTCCCTGGTGACTCAGTGGTAAGGACCCCGCCTGCCAATGAGGGAAACCCAGCTTTGATCCCTGGGTTGGGAAGATCCCCTAGAAAAGGAAATGGCAACCTGATCCAGTATTCCTGCCTGGGAAGTTCTGTGGACAGAGGAGCCTGGTGGGCTACAGTCCACGGGGTTGTGAGAGTCGGACACGACTGAACGACTGAACAACAATACAATGAGCTTTAAGTGATGCCGATGCCACTAGTCCCTGGACCAAAGTTTTGAGTATTGAGGATCCAGAACAATGCCAGTTCATGTCATTGCTCTGCTTCAAATCCTCCAGTGACTCCCTTCTCATTTAAAGTAAAAGTCAAGAGGTCCCATGTAACCTGACCCCCATTATCTACCCAGCTGTGCTCTGTTCCCCTACCCTTTTCTCACTGATTCAGCCACAATAGCCTACTTGCTGTTCCTTGAACACCCCAGCAAGTTTCCACCCAGGACTTTCTATTTGTTCCTTCTGCCTGTAACACTCCTCCACCTGGGCCCCACCGTGGCTCACTCTTTCACCTCTGTGACAGGGAGCTTCTCGGGTGCTCCACTGTTACTCTGCCTCCTGCTATTGACACCTTCTTCTCATCTCCTAACCACTGAGTGTGAGTGGGATCTATCATAGGCCTGGAGATGCCAATTCTGTGATGAGGTTACATAAAGCAGTAATTTCTACCATGGTAGCATGGCACCCCACTCCAGTGCTCTTGCCTGGAAAATCCCACGGATGGGGGAGCCTGGAGGGCTGCAGTCCATGGGGTTGCTGAGGGTCAGACACGACTAAGCAACTTCACTTTCACTTTTCACTTTCATGCATTGGAGAAGGAACTGGCAACCCACTCCAGTGTTCTTGCCTGGAGAATCCCAGGGACGAGGGAGCCTGGTGGGCTGCCGTCTATGGGGTCGCACAGAGTTGGACACGATTGAAGCAACTTAGCAGCAGCAGCAGCAGCAGACACTTTCCCTTGCTGGCTTTGATGACAAAAGTTCCCATGTGAGGATTAACACTGAAGCTCCAATAATTTGCCCACCTGATATGAAGAGCCAACTCACTGGAAAAGACCCTGATGCTTGCAAAGACTGAGAGCAGGAGAAGGGGGCAGGAGAGGAGGAAGAGATGGTTGGATGTGCTTCATTGACTCAATGGACATGAATCTGAGCAAACTCCAGAAGATAGTGAACAGGGAAGTCTGATGTGCTGCAGTCCATGGGTTCACAAAGTGTTAGACAAAATTGAGCAACTGAACAATGACAACAACCTATGTCAGAGAGCCCCACATGACAAGGAAATAAGGGGTGATTAGGAAGGAATTGAGACCCTCAGTCCAATTCCCAAGAGGAACTGAAATTCTGACAACAACCATGTGAAGTTTGAAGCAGATCCTTCCCCAGCTGAGCTTTTGAGTGAGACCCCCAACCCATTAGACATTTTGATTAAAGCCTTGTAAGAGACCCTGAAGCGGAGGGTCCAGCTAAGCCATGCTCAGCCCCCTGACACACAAAAACTGTGAGATTCAGAATAAATGTTGTTTGAAACCAGCTTAAAGCTGTGGTAATTTGTTAGTGTTAGATACTTTCAGGTTTGGCTCAGATGTCTCCATTTCAGTTGAATCTTCCTGACTTTCCTCTTTATAATAGCAACCTCCACCTTCTGCCAAGAACACCCTATTCCTTTCCACCACTTAATTTTCCCCCATAATACATATCACCATGTGATACAGCTTATATTTTTCATATTTTTAGGGCCTGCCTCTCTCACTGGAAGTAAGCTTTCTGATCTCAGGGTTTGTCTTTTTGTTTTCTGTCTTTTTCTCGCATACCCATATCCCTATATCCCTGGTACCTAGAGTAGTGCCGAGCATGTAGAAAGCACTCAGTAATATTGTTGAATGAATGAATGAATTCAGCTGACTGTCTTCCTCCACACAGTGGGGAAAGCCTTACAGTTTCTCACTATAGCAACCCGATGAAGAAGGAGGTTTTCCCAGACATCTGTATACAGTAGTCCTCCCTTATCTGCAGTTTCAGTTACATGGGTCAACTGTGTTTCAAAATCATTAAGTGAAAAATTCCAGAAATAAACTATCCATCTGTTTTCAATTGCGTGCTCTTCCGAGCAGCATGATGAAATCTTGTGCCATCACACTCTGTCTCCTGGGCCAAGAACCATCCCTTTGTCCAGCATCTCCTACCACTGGTCACTTAGTGGCAGCTGAGTTATCAGGTGGACTGTTGCTGTATATCAGTGCTTGTGTTCTAGTAACTCTTCTTTTACTTAATAATAATCCCCAAAGCCCCTTTCAAGTCCCCAAGCCCTGTTGTGGTGAATAGACTTGCATAACTCAGTGAAGCTATGAGCCATGCCATGCAGGGTCAGCCAAAACAGATCATAGTGGAGAGTTCTGACAAAATGTGGTCCACTGGAGGAGGAAGTGGCAACCCCCTCCAGTATTCTTGCCTGGAGAACCCCAAGAACCGTAGGAAAAGGCAAAAAGATATGATACCGGAAGATGAGCCCCTCAGCTTGGAAGGTGTCCAGTATGCTACTGGGGAAGAACGGAGGGCAATTACTAGTAACTCCAGAAAGAATGAAGTAGCTGAGCCAAAGTAGAAACAAAGCTCAGCTATGGATGTGTCTGGTGGTGAAAGTAAAGCCTGATGCTATAAAGAACAATATTGCATAGGCACCTTGAATTTTAGGTCCACGAATCAATTTTAGGTACACGATATAGTCAAACAGGACATGGCAAGGTTGAATATCAACATTTTAGGAATCAGTGATGGACAGAGAAACCTGGCGTGCTGCAGTCCATAGGGTTGCAAAGAGTTGGACACTACTGACTGAACTGAACTGATACCCAAATGAATGCACAGTTCCAAGAATAGCAAGGAGTAACGAGAAGGTCTTCTTAAATGAACAGTGCAAATAAATACAGAAAAATGATAGAATGGGAATGACTAGAGAGCTCTTCAAGAAAACTGGAGATACCAAGGAAACATTTCATGCAAAGATGGGTATAATAAAGGACAGAAGCAGCAAGAACCTCACAAAAGCAGAAAATATTAAGAAGAAGTGGCAAGAATATATAGAAGAACTGTACAAAAAAGGTCTTAGTGACCTGAATAACCACAATGGTGTGGTCACTCACCTAGAGCCAGACATCCTGGAGTGTGAAGCCAAGTGGGCCTTAGGAAGCATTACTATGAAGAAAGCTAGTGGAGGCATTGGAATTCCAGCGGAGCGATTTCAAATCCTAAAAATTGATCCTGTGAAAGTGCTGCAAATTAGGAAAACTCAACAGTGGCCATAGGACTGGAAAAGGTCAATTTTCATTCCAATCTCAAAGAAGGGCAATGCCAAAGAATATTCAATCTACTGTAAAATTGCATTCAGTTCACATGCTAGCAAGGTCATGCTCAAGTCTTCAAGCTAGGCTTCAACAGTTTGTGAACCAAGAACTTTTAGATGTATAAACTGGTTTCAAAGAGGGAGCAGAACCAGAAATCAAATTGCCAACATCTGTTGAATCATAGAAAAAGCAAGAGAATTTTAGAAAAATATCTACTGCTGCTTCATTGACTGCCCTAAAGCCTTTGATTGTGTGGATCACAACAAACTGGAAAATTCTTAAAGAGATGGAAATACCACATGACATTATCTGTCTCCTGAAAAACCTGTACACAGGTCAAGAAGCAACAGTTAGAACTGGATATAGAAAAACAGACTGGCTCCAAATTGGAAAAAAAAAGTACATCAAGGCTCTATATTGTCACCCTGCTTATTTAACTTATATGCAGAGTACATCATGCAAAATGCTGGGCTGGATGAATCACAAGCTGGAATGAAGATTGCTGGGAGAAATACCAATAATCTCAAATATGCAGATGATATCACTGTAATGGAAGAAAGTGAAAAGGAATTAAACAGCCTCTTGGTGAGAGTCAAAGGAGAGTGAAAAAGCTGACTTAAATCTCGATATTTAAAATATTAAGATCATGGCATCCAGTCCCATGTTTTTTTGGAAGTTAGTTCTAGATGGTCCTGTAGGTCTTCATAGAATCATTCAACTTCAGCTTTTTCAGCATTACTTGTTGAGCCATAGACTTGGATTACTGTGCTATTGAATGGTTTGTCTTAGAAACGAACAGAGATCATTCTGCCGTTTTTGAGACTTAATTCAAGTACTGCATTTTGGACTTTTTGTTGACTATCAGGGTTACTCCATTTCTTCTAAGGGATTCGTGCCCACAGTAGTGGATATAATTTTTTTTAAGATGTCCTTTTCATTATAGGGGACTGGAATGCAAAAGCAGGAATTCAAGAGATACCTGGAACAACATTCTGTACCTTGGAGTACAGAATGAAGCAGGGCAAAGGTTAAAAGAATTTTGCCAAGAGAATGCACTGGTTATAGCAAACATCCTCTTCTAACAACACAAGAGACGACTCTACACATGGACATCACCAGATGGTCAATACTGAAATCAGATTGATTATATTCTTTGCAGCCAAAGATGGAGAAGCTGTATACAGTCAGCAAAAACAAGATTGGGAGCTGACTGTGGCTTGGATCATGAACTCCTTATTGCAAAATTCAGACTTAAATTGGAGAAAGTAGGGAAAACCACTAGACCATTCGTATGACCTAAATCATTCAAGGGATTAGACCTGATAGACAACGTGCCTGAAGAACTATGGATAGAGGTTTGTGACATTGTACAGGAGGCAGTGATCAAGACCATCCCCAAGGAAAAGAAATGCAAAAAAGGTGAAATGGTTGTCTGATGAGGCCTTACACATAGCTGAGAAAAGAAGAGAAGCTAAAGGCAAAGGAGAAAAGGAAAGATATACCCATCTGAATGCAGAATTCCAAAGAATAGCAAGGAGAGACAATAAAGCCTTTCTCAGTGATTAATGCAAAGAAAGAGAGAAAAACAACAGAATGGGAAAGACTAGAGATCTTTTCAAGAAAATTAGAGATACCAGGGGAACATTTCATGCAAAGATGGGCACAATAAAGGACAGAAATGGTATGACCTAACAGAAGCAGAAGAGATTAAGAAGAGGTGGCAAGAATACACAGAACTATACAAAAAAGATCTTCATGACCCAGGTTACCAGGATGGTGTGATCACTGACCTAGAGCCAGACATCCCAGAATGTGAAGTCAAGTGGGCCTTAGGAAGCATCACTACGAACAAAGCTAGTGGAGGTGATGGAATTCCAGCCGAGCTATTTCAAATTCTAAAAGATGATGCTGTGAAAGTGCTGCACTCAATATGCCAGCACATTTGGAAAACTCAGCAGTGGCCACAGGACTGGAAAAGGTCAGTTTTCATTCTAATCCTAAAAAAAGGCAATGCCAAAGAATGTTCAAACTACAACACTATTGCACTCATCTCATATGCTAGCAAAGTAATGCTCAAAATTCTCCAAGCCAGGCTTCAGCAATACGTGATCCGTGAACTTCCAGATGTTCAGGCTGGTTTTAGAAAAGGCAGAGGAACCAGAGATCAAACTGCCAACATCCGTTTGGATTATCAAAAAAGCAAAAGAGTTCCAGAAAAGGATCTACTTCTGCTTTATTGTCTGTGTGGATCACAATCAACTGTGGAAAATTCTTCAAGAGATGGGAATACCAGACGACCTGACCTGCCTCTTGAGAAATCTGTATGCAGGTCAGGAAGCAACAGGTGGAACCAAACATGGAACAACAGACTGGGTCCAAATCAGGAAAAGAGTAGATCAAGGCTGTATATTGTCACCCTGCTTATTTAACTTCTATGCAGAGTACATCATGTGAAACGCTGGGCTGGATGAAGCATAAGCTGGAATCAAGATTGCTGGGAGAAATATCAATAACCTCAGATATGCAGATGACACCACCCTGATGGCAGAAAGCAAAGAAGAATGAAAGAGCCTCTTGATGAAAGTGAAAGAGGAGAGTGAAAAAGTTGGCTTAAAATTCACCATTCAGAAAACTAAAATTGTGGCCTCTGGTCCCATCACTTCATGGCAAGTAGATGGGGAAACAATGGAAACAGTGAGAGACTTTATTTTGGGGAGCTTCAAAATCACTACAGATGGTGACTGCAGCCATGAAATTAAAAGACACTTTCTCCTTGGAAGAAAACTTATGACCAAACTTGACAGCATATTACAGAGTAAAGACATTACTTTGCTGACAAAAGTCTGTCTAGTCAAAGGTATAGTTTTTCTAGTAGTCATATATGGGTGTGACAGTTGGACATTATAGAAGGCTGAACACCAAAGAATTCATGTTTTTGAATTGTGCTAGATAGAACTCTTTTGAGAGTCCCTAAGAGTTGGGCACAACTGAGCAACTTCACTTTCACTTTTCACTTTCATGCATTGGAGAAGGAAATGGCAACCCATTCCAGTGTTCTTGCCTGGAGAATCCCTGGGACAGGGGAGCCTGATGGGCTGCCGTCTATGGGGTCGGACAGAGTCGGACACAACTGAAGCGACTTGGCAGTTGGATCAAGGAGATCAAATCAGTCAGTCCTAAGGGAAATCAATCCTGAATGTTGGAAGGACTGTTGCTGAAACTGAAACTCCAATACTTTGGCCACCTAATGAGAAGAGCTGACTCATTGGAAAAGACCCTGACGCTGGGAAAGATTGAAGGCAGGAGGAGAAAAGGATGACAGAGGATGAGATGGTTGGATGGCATCACTGACTCCAAGGACATGAGTTTGAGCAAGCTTCAGGAGTTAATAATGGACAGGGAAGCCTGGCGTGCAGTCCATGGTGTTGTGAAGAGTCAGACACCACTGAGCAACTGAACTGAACTGATCCGGTCCCATCGCTTCATGGCAAATGGAATTGGAAGCAGTGACAGATTTTCTTTGGTTGGGCTACTGAGTTACTGCAGACAGTGACTGCAGGCATGAAATTCAAGGACACTTGCTTCTTGGAAGGAAAGATATGACAAACCTAGACAGCATATTAAAAAGCAAAGACATCACATTGCTGACAAAGATCTGTATAGTCAGAGCTATGTTTTTCCAGTAGTCATGTATGGATATGAGAGTTGGACCATAAAGAAGGCTGATTGCTGAAGAATTTATGCTTTTGAACTGTGGTGCTGAAGAAGACTCTTGAGAATCCCTTGATCCTGAGAGATCAAATTAGTCAATCCTAAAGAAAATCGACCCTGATTATTCATTGCAAGGACTGTTGCTGAAGATGAAGCTCCAACACTTTGGCCATCTGATCAAAGTGCCAACTCATCAGAAAAGACCCCAATGCTGGGAAAGATTGAGGGCAAAAAGAGAAGGCAGAAGATGAGATGGTTAGATAGCATCACTGATTCAAATAAAATGAATTTGTGCAAACTCTGAGAGATTTGAAGGACAGAGGATCCTGGAGTGCTGCAGTCCACAGGGTCACAAAGAGTTGGACATGACTTAGCAAGTGGACAACAACCACACATCCCCAAAAAACAATTCATGATGTTGGCTACTGGGATATACCAAAGAGCAGCTTGTAAGTGCTTCATTTAAGAGGAAAGGTGAAGTCCTTGACTTAAGAGAAGAAAAAAAATCATATGGCTAGATTGCTAAGATCCACAGTAAGAATGAATCTTCTCTCCGAGAAACTGTAAAGAAGGAAACAGAAATCTGCTTTGCTTTGCACCCCAAACTAAAAAAGTTATGCCACAATGCGTAATAAGTGCTTAACTCAGGTGGAAAAGGCATTATATTTGTACAATAAGATATTTTGAGAGAGAGTAACCACATTCACATGACTCATTATACTGTATTGTTAGACTTTTTTGTTTCATTATGACTGTTATTAATCTCTTACTGTGCCTAACTCATAAATTACTTCTTGGTATACAAAGGGTTTGGTGCTATCTGTGGTTTCAGGGGAATGTACCCCACCCTGCTGACAAGAGGGGACTAGTGTGTGTTGATCCAGGAAAGGACTGATTGGACCCACCTGGCTTTGGTCCCGCCTTGTTGAGGGAAACATGGCAAAATCTCCTGGACGGTGCCTAAGACCTTCTGACATCTCAGGCACCGAGTATCAGTCTGCCTTCTCAGAAGATCTTTACACTCTGCCCATCATTGTTGAGCAAGGCTCACCCAGAGGCCTGGGTATGTCCTCTTCCAAAAAAAAGAGCTTGCGTCTCTGAGGTGAGGAAGGAGAGCTCACATGGTCTACAGAGCCCTTGTCCTGCACGAAGACTTGTATGTGAACATTCAGAGCGGTGCTCTTCATAATTGCCCCAAATGGGAACACTCCGAATGTCACTTAGTGGCTGAATGGAGAAGTGAGGGTTAGCCATTCGATGATGGCTAGCCTTACAGCAATAAAAAGAAAGAGCAAGCGACAACATGGATCACCTCAAAAGCATTTTACTAAGGGAAAGAAGCCAGACAAGAATGACCGTGTACTGCCTGACTCCATTCATATGAGATGTCCAGACAGGCCACACCTGCAGAGACAGGAGGGCGATTAGAGGCTGCCTGGTGGGGATGGAAAATGAACCCAGATGAGGGCGGTGTGCGGGGCAGAAGTGATGGAAATGTTCTCAAACCATATTGCGGTGGTAGTTACATGACTCAGTGAATTCCTAGAAATCACTGAATTCATCCTTAAAAATCAATGGATTTTATGGCATGTCCATCAACAAAGCTTTTTTCTTTTGGCTGAACTGCATCTTCGCTATGGCATGTGGGATCTTCATTCCCCGAGTGGGGATGGAACTCATGTGCCCTATGTTGAAAGGTGGATTTTCAACCACTGGACCACCGGGGAAGTCCCAGCAAAGCTCTTTTTAAAAAGAAAATAAAATGAAAAGCCCTTGAGAAAAATCTTTTTTTTTTTTTTGGTTCAATCTCTGAAGGACCTCCTCTCAAATTCTCTTTGAGAATTACACTTCCCTCACTTTTTAGATGACTGTGTCTCTGAAAGGTCAGTGAAGATCCTCCCACTGGTGTCCTAAGTCATATAAATGAAAATAATGAATAATCAGGCCTTGTTTCTGCCCTGAGCCAATAAAAAAGTCATAACATTGAGACCCTTTGAAGTGGTTTTCTGGTCACGTGTGCAGACCTTTGTCCGTTGACCCTGTCCCTGGGTGAACTGTGCCAGCTCTGGGGATCTGTGCATATCGAGCAACTGAAGAATCCAGATTCACGTAGGAACAGTAACAGCAGAGTAAAGTCTTGCATTGTGATTACTGGAGATTGATGAGAAAGAGTGAAATACTCTGATTAGTTTGTCTTGGTGACCTGCAATTTCCATCTCATCAATCAGAGCACAGAGGCACCTTCGACTTTGGCAGCACGTGCAGATACACAGGGGGATGTAGCCCTAGGTCCAGCCTGGGTCCAGTGCCCATGCCTGCCCTGGGGACAGCTCACCATGAAAGGCACCCCACTGGAAACACAAGGAAAAGAGAAGGGAAGTTCCCACAGGGGAAATAAAGATGGTGAGGAGGTAGAAACACCAGATACCCGTTGTATTCCTCCCATGTGCAGAAAAATTGTGATAGAGCAAGATGTCCTCTGGGCAGGGGAAGCCAGTGCGGACTTCAGAGAGCACAGGTCTAACGGCTGCTCACAGGGAAATGCCCTCCTGGTTACATTCAGATCCACCTCGATCGGGGCAGCTGGATTTTCCTTTCTTAGAGTCAGCCCCATACATGTCCAGGTCCTCTCTCTCCATTCAAGGGACTTACAAGTCGTGAGGATTCTGGGCTAGCCCATGGTCCAGAGGTGATGGTCTCTGGATGATCCACACGGGCAGTGTAAAAACAGAATCCCACATTAAAGCATATATATGAAAAAATAGAATAGGGTGGGACGAACTGAGAAAGTATGTACACTATAAAAGAGACAGCTAGTGGGAGGCTGCTATAGATCACGGGGAGTCCGGCCCTAGTTATGACTGATTCATGATATTGCAGGGCAGAAACCAGCACAACATTGTAGAGTTGTTATCGTCGGATTAAAAATTTTAAAAACAAACAAATAAAATTGAGAGGCCAGAAGGGGGCGCTCTCAGGCACTGCTGCTCCGTCTCAATTGCGTGCCCGGCAGGAAGAAGGCACCATGCTCTGCAACAGGAGACGTCAAGGAAGAATTTCTCCTTGCTCAGCAACAGCCCAGCCAGTGAGAAGTGTTGCGGCTCAGCTAATGAAAAGCCATCACCGCCCTGAACTCCTGAAAGTGTGAGTCGTATCCAACTCTTTGCAACCCCATGAACTGTGGCCCGCCAGGCTCCTCTGTCCATGGGGTTCTCCAGGCAAGAATACTAGAGTGGGTTGCCAGAACTCCTACTTTTCCCCCAGTGAATTTTACTTAGAACAGCCCCTTCCAACTCCCCCTGCCCCCCTTTCTCCTTATTTTGTTTTTTGGACATGCTTATGGTTTACCAAAGATTGCATGTCCCCAATCACAATTCTTTGCTGTTCGCAGATAAAGTCACTTTGCTGGCAAAATAACTTGCTGTTTTAATAATTTAATCTCAAAGATTTTCAAGGTCCACAGCAGACAGTTCAGTGTCTACCGAGACCCTTCCACCTGTACAGTTATGCAGGACTGGCTATGTATATACTTTTCAGGGCTCAGTGCCAAATGAAAATGAGGGGCCCCTTGACCAAAAATATTAACAATTTTAAGACAATGACCAGCAGAACATGAACGCCAGCACAGGCTCTTTCTGAGCATGGGGTCTGTGCTACTGCCACTGAAGCTGGCCCTGTCCTTATGACATAAATGTCTTCTTCCTTGTCCTGCTTAGAAGACTCCAGTACTGCCCTACCCCACGATCCCACTCCTCCCAGTCACTTGTGACCCACTCCTCTTTTACCCCAGCCTCACTGTTATCCAGTATTGAAAACATATTAAAAAAAAAAAAACAATAAAAACAAAACCAAAACCCTACCTCCCCAGCAAGTTTAAATCCAAGTATCTCTGAGGCTGGAGAGCTCTGCCAAGAGAAAGAGTTTTGCATATTGAGTACCTCTAAGTGTGTGTGTCTGACAGTGCTTTTCTTCATCCTTGCCCAGAAGCGGCCGTAGCATTTTTTGTGGGCCTCAGGTTGAAGATGAGTAGCTGCCTGAATGGAATCCCAATCAGCAGGGCTATCACCACTTGGTGATGTTTAATAACTACTTCCAGGCTTCCCTGGTGGCTCAGCGGTAAAGAATCCGCTTGCCAATGCAAGAGACAAGGGTTCGATCCCTGATCCAGGAAGATCCCACATGTAGCAGAGCAATTAAGCCCATGCACCGCAACTGTTCACTGTCTGGGGGACCACCTTTGGCATTCCTGACCACCAGAGCCACAGACCTCCCTGATGAGATCAGAGGCCCCATCACAATCTCAGAGTGGATGATCTCTGACGCATAAGCCTACATACCCATTGTCTGGGGGTATATGATCAGGCCACCCAAGATGGCCACTCTCCTGTTCTCCTTACATCCCCTGCTTGATCAATCCGTGCTTCACCTACACCGCACTCACAGGATTGACTTTCCCTCCTAACCATGGAGCCTAATCAGAAGATGCCAGCATCCTTGCTCTGACCCCAGCTTGTAATCGTTCTGATCTTCAGGTGAGAGCTGTCTCCACTATGATAGTTAGTCAAAGAGGTGTGCCCCTCTGCTGGTTTCCCTGGCAACTGATGAGCCAAGCTGATTCCAGTTCCCTTTAAAATGGTAACCACCTCCCTCCCCTCCACTGCGCCCATAGCAAAGGCTGCTGCTACGTCCTGACCACTGTGCACCACACATGACGGGGGGCAGGGGGGGTCACTCCAGGCCCTTGCTTCAGACCTGTATGATCCCTAATCCATTAAACCACTGAGGTCTCTGTCACTGACTCTGGACACTTCAGTCTTGAGGCTGAGCAAGAACAGTAACGTTCAGTCCGTAACCCTAGGCTTTTCCCTGGATCTGGCAAGACCAGAGATTGTCGCTGCCACTAAGGGGCCCTCCTTCTCCAAAGAAAATGCTGCTGACTGAGTGAGTAATCAAATAGTTCCGGAGAGGGCTGGTCTGCTTAATCCCAGACCTGTTCTCACACTGTGGGTTCAGCCAGTTTCTCAGAGAGGCACGTGCACCCACCTATCGCCCCACCTTGCTCAGGCATGTCTGAGCCTCCCAGCAAACCCCTTATCTAAGTCTTCCGAGGATCAAACTCTTTCTTGCCTCAGACAAATTTTCATTTGTCAAAACCTGTTTTTGCAATTATAAAACATTTTTTAAATTGAAGTATCATTGACTTGGGCTTCTCAGCTGGCGCTAGTGGTAAAGAACTCACCTGCCAATGCAGGAGAAGAGACTTGGGTTCAATCCCTGAGTCGGGAAGATCCCCTGGAAGAGGGCATAGCAACCCACTCCAGTATTCTTGCCTGGAGAATCCCATGGACAGAGGAGACTGGCGGGCTACAGTCTATACCATCCCAAAGAGTGGGACACGACTAAAGTAACTAAGCAGGCACCCACGCGTAATTGACTTACAATGCTGCAGCTGTGGGATCTCAGTTTAGAAGGGGTCTCACCTCCCCCCTTGTGTTTGTGTGGGGCCTGGGGTTACAGTGAGCGCTGACCCTGCACTTGAACTACCCTTGAACTTTGGATACTAAAGTGCCTCCCTTGCTTGACTCTAGTCTTAGCCCTGCTTTGCTCATCAGCCTCTCTTCTTGCTGCCGTCCACTGAGGAGTAGCCCATCTACACTCGCCTGGACTGTGCTGTTTCCTAGATTTTGTGTGGAACCAGTAACTGGGAGTTTCTATCATCCTGTCCCTGTGAGTGCATCTTTGCAATCCCAAGCTTTGTCAACCACAGTGACTGCTGTACCCCCAAGGTTGAGGAGTGGGGGCGGGTGTTGTAAACCTTTGGAACGGAGGGAGTTTCTGCAGTGGTCCAGGCCCTGGGAGGCCACCCTCAAGTTCGGCTTCACCCCAGGTCCTCCTCAATCTTTGTCAACCTACCATTCCGGAGCCACCTTGAATTCGATTCCTTGTACCAAAGCAGGTTTCTCTTTGGAGACTTATGATCTCCTTAGGCTGTGTCATGGAAAGCTGGTTTCTCTCAGATCCCCCAGAGCCTTTCTGGAGACCTCAACAACTCACTGGCCTTTGCCACTTCTTCCAGGAAGTGAGGAATGAGGACTCTCTGTTCTCTTACCTCACTTCCTCTCTCTCTGTTCCTTCCTCCTCCCAGTGGATCCTACTTCCCCATTCTGTCTGGCAGGAATCTTCTTTCATCATTATCTCACAGTTCTTTTCTTCCTGTGGTCCCAGACCAGCAGCAGCAGCATCTAGGAACTTGTAAAAAGCAAAACAAAACAAAAAAAAGCAAGTGATTAGAACCCAGTCCAAACCTTCTAAATCATAAACTCTGAGAGTGGGACCCAGCAATCTGTATTTTAATAAGCCCTCCAGGGAATTCTGCTGCATGCTCAAGTCTGAGAACTGCTACTTTAGGGTCTAAACCAATAGTTCTCCATCCTGGTTGTATTAGGATCTCTAAGCCCCATCTGCAGGCCAACTAAACCCCAGGCCCACAAAAAGACCAGATCAAAATCAGCCCAGCCAGGTGTAAATCAACAGAACTGCCCAACTGACCCACAAACAATAATAACAGGTGTCAGCATTAATAATGGGTCTTGTTTTAGGCAACTAGGCTTGGGAGTAGTTTGTTACACAGCAGTAGCTGACACAGAGAACATTGTGAACTTCTGGTGGAAAGGTGATTGATCTCCTTACTTCCCCTAATCCATCCCTCATTTCTGTTCCACATCTATTTTCCTAGCTGCCCCAGTCACTGGGATCATACCTTATCCTAGACCCCAAGTCAGACCTCCCCACTGACCCTGCTCCAGTCTCAACAAGGCAATCAATCAAGACCAGATGGAGGCTCCAAACCAATAAAAATATAAAATAAGACACACTTAATTTTATATTTGCTACTAGCCACTCTCCTATTTTTAGTTGTTTTTTTTTTTGTTTCTGTTCCACATCTATTTTCTAGCTGCCCCAGTCACTGGGATCATACCTTATCCTAGACCCCAAGTCAGACCTCCCCACTGACCCTGCTCCAGTCTCAACAAGGCAATCAATCAAGACCAGATGGAGGCTCCAAACCAATAAAAATATAAAATAAGACACACTTAATTTTATATTTGCTACTAGCCACTCTCCTATTTTTAGTTGTTTTTTTTTTTGGCGGGGGGGTGCTGTGCTGGGTCTTTGTTGTGGCATGTGGGGCATCGTGATGCACAGGCTTTGTCATTGTGGCACTTGGGCTTACTTGCAAGTGGGATCTCAGTTCCCCAACCAGAGACTGAACCTGTGTCCGTTGCGCTGGAAGGCAGATTCTTCCCTCTGGACCACCAGGGAAGCCCCTCGCCACATTTTCTAAAATGGTAAAAAGAAACAGTGGGATTAATTTTAATAATGTATCTTGTTACATATTTTCTTATATAGTTCCTTTAACCCAGTATATCCAAAATGTTGTCATTTCAACATGTGGCACTAGGCACATTGCAAACGTTGCCTAGCCACACACAGCTAGTGTTTTGGACAGAGCATGCTGACCCCTACTCATGTCCCTTCCAGAGCAACAGTGGCAGCAAGAATGAGTAAGAAGCAGAGGAAGTAGAGAGAGCAGAGCCTCCACCAATCCCACGTCACTCTGAATCTTGACCAAAGAAAAATTATGCCCAGCACATTGCCACGTGTAAGACATCTGCTCATGCTATCCCCCTGCCCTATACTTCTTCCCATTCTGCCCAACAGCTCATATGTCCCCATTCCATGAAGCCTTCCTTGAATGCCCGTAGCTCTAACTTCAGAATTCTAAAACAGTTCTTAAAGACATACAAATGGCCAACAGGCACATGAAAATTACACTCAACATTGCTAATGATCAGAGAAATGCAAATCAAAACTACAATGAGCTGCAACCTCACACCGGTCAGAACAGTTATTATCATTAGAAAGTCTGCAGCTGGAAGAGAGCCCTCCTGCACTGTTGGTGGGAATGCAAATGGTGCAGCCACTATGGAAAACAGTATGGCGGTTCCTCAAAAATCTGAAAATAGAGTTGCCATATGATCTAGCAATCCCATTCCTGGGCATATATCCAGTCAAAACTATAATTTAAAAAGATACGTGCACCCATATGTTCATAGTAGCACTATTCACAATAGCCAAGACCTGGAAACAACCTAAACATCCATCAACAGATGAACAGATAAGGAAGACGTGGTACAAATATATAATGGAATACCGCTGCTGCTGCTGCTAAGTTGCTTCAGTCATGTCAGACTCTGTGTGACTCTACGGACAGCAGCCCACCAGGCTCCTCCATCCACAGGATTCTCTAGCCAATGGAATACTACTCAGCCATTAAAAAGAATGAACTAATGCTCTTTGCAGCAACATGTATGGACCTCGACATTATCATACTAAGTGAAGTAAGCCAGACAAAGACGAATACCATACAATGTTATATGTGGAATCTAGAATATGATACAAATTAACTTATCTCTGAAACAGAAACAGACTCACAGACATAGAAAACAAGACTTGTGGTTGCCAAGGGAAAGAGTGGTAGTAGAGGGATGGATTGGGAGTTTGGAATTAGCAGATGCAGACTGTTATATGTAGAATGGATAAATGACAAGGGCCTTCTGTATAACACAGGGAACTATAGTCACCATTCTGTGATAAACCATAATGAAAAAGATTATGTATATATGTGTGTATGTATATATACGTATAACTGAGTCACTTTGCTCTACAGCACAAATTAATGCAACATAATAAATCAACTGTATTTCAGTAAATTGATTTTAAAATTAAGAATTCTACAAAATGCACAGAAAATTAATTAATTAAAGAATTCCTAATCACCTTTCCTAATAACAGCTACAATTTAGTGAGCGCTTTATTGTTGTTCAGTTGCTCAGTCATGTCTGACTCTTTGTGACCCCATAACTGCAGCATGCCAGGCTTCCCTGTCCTTCACTATCACCCAGAGTTTGCCCAAACTCATGTCCATTGAGTCAATGATGCCAGCCAACCGTCTCATCCTCTGTCATTCCCTTCTCCAGCCCTCAGTCTTCCCCAGCATCAGGGTGTTACCCAGTGAGTCAGCTCTTTGCATCAGGTGGCCAAAATACTGGAGCTTCAATGAATCAGTCCCTCCAATGAATATTCAGGACTGATTTCCTTTAGGATTGACTAGTGTGATCTCCCTGCTGTCCAAGGGATTCTCAAGAGTCTTCTTCAGCACCACAGTACAAAACTATCAGTTCATCAGTGCTCAGCTTTCTTTATGGCCCAACTCTCACATCCATACACACTGCTGGAAAAACCATAGCTTTGATTAGACAGACCTGTGTTGGCAAAGTAATGTCTCTGCTTTGTAATATGCCGTCTAGGTTAGTCATAGCTTTTCTTCCAAGGAGCAAGCGTCTTCTAATTTCACGGCTGCAGTCACTGTCCACAGTGATTTTGGAGCCCACGAAAATAAAATCTGTCACTGTTTCTACTTTTCCCCATCTTTTTGCCATAAAGTGATGGGATTGGATGCCATGACCTTAAGTTTTTGAGTGCTGAGTTTTAAGCCAGCTTTTTCACCCTCCTCTCTCACCTTCATCGAGAGGCTCTTTTAGTTCCTCTTTGTTTTCTGTGCATATTGTGTACCAGGTACTGGGCTGAGCACTTAACCTGAATTATATCATTTGATGCTGACACCACCCCTGAGTAGGAATTATCATGTTCGTACAGAAGAGGAAACTGAGGTTCAGGGAGCTAAAGGAACTTCCCCAAACTCACTCAGCTGGTAAGTGGAGGAGTCAGGATTTGAATCCATTTGAATTAGGCTCCAGACACGATGCTTCTAGTGCCTGGTCCCTTGCTAATCAAAGTGTGCTCTTTAGATTGGCAGCAGCAGTAGCATCACCTGGGAACCTGTGAGAAATGCAGCTCTCAGGCTCTTTCCCAAATCTACTTCTCAGAGTCTGCATTTTCTGAAGAACCCAGGTAGCTGTGTTAAATTATGAGAGGCGCTGGCCAACGCTGGTCAGTATTTTAGTTACTTGTCTTTATGTCTGTTTCATCCCTAGGCCACGAGCCCTGCAAGGACAATACTGCACCTCTTCCACTTCTGTTTCCTGAACACCTGTTACAGAGCTTGGCGCAGTAAACTGCTGGGACCACCTACTACCTACTTTCTCTTAAGTAGAGTGTGCATGCTCAGTCATGTTCAGCCCTTTGTGACCCCGTGGATTAGCCTGCCAGGCTCCTCTGTCCGTGGAATTTTTCAGGAAAGAACACTGGGAGTGGGTTGCCATGTCCTTCTCCAGGGGATCTTTCTCACTCAAGGACTGAACCCACATCTCCTGTCTTACAGTAGATTCTTAAACCACCTGGGCTGGCTACTTTCTTTTTTTCCCCTTCAAATCCTGCCTCCTCTTAAGCACCAACCCCCTTCACTTTGCGTGGGAAAACCAAGATCCCCAAAGGAAAAGTGGCTAGCCCAGGGTCCCATAACAAGACCCCTAGCACAGCTGGAATGAGAGCTTGGGTTTCTGATTTCTGATTCAGAGCTTGGCAGATGGATTCTCCTCCCAGCTGGCCACAGCCTCTGAGACCTATCAAGTCTGTGAAAGAGTGAAAGGGGCTCAAGTGTCATCAAATCCCCTGGAAATGAACGCTGCCCTCTCCTCGGCCAAAACAGGATCATACAGATACCCCTGGGTGCAAAGGAGTCTGGGACAGCAGGAAGTAGCATTTCCTGATTGATTTAGTGATCCATAGTCCAAGGTAAGCGCACTCCTACCTGGAACAAGTTCAGAGTAGGCAAAAAAGTAGAAGGACAGATAACTTGTAGGTAACGTTGTCCATATTACAGATAAATAGCTTCATATTAGAGACGTATTCATAAACTGATTGCCGAAGGTCACAACAAATTAATGATCAAATTACATTTCTCCCTTGATTCCCGAGTCTGAGCTCTTAGTTGCAATGGGATACTGACTTTCAGAAAGAAAGCAAAAAGAGTGAGACTCT